>JAVTVY010013956.1:0-56490 GCA_036873755.1 Hanleya hanleyi
GTCACATTTAACACAGGATCTAGCAAATGCTACTAAGCGAGATATGTATACGCCATGTGCAGGTCCCACTGGAATATTACTGTCCAGAAAGGGATAGTTTACGATGTCGAAATCGTAATCATCTCTTTTGTCATACAATCGACGAGAGAGAATGCCCGCTTCATTTTTTATAGAGATATAGATCTAAATATGATGTGCCTGTAGGGCTGTCTGTAGTTTCCTTCAAATCCAGTGAAGGTGGATATATATCCTTCACTGCGTCATTTATATAGCGATAATCCACAGCGAGAAGATCGTCTATATAGCGTTTGGTGAATGAGAAGGAACGGGCTTTGAATGGATCGATTTTTGAAAGCGCCTGCATATAGGCATATTCATAAGAGAACAGATACAGGTCAGCCAACAGGGGTGCACAATTAGTAACCATTGGAATACCTATATGCTGCTGATATACTGTGTTGCCAAATTTCACATAGATATTTTTAATGAGAAATTCAAGCAACTCTATAAACAAAGAAACATCCCATGAATGATATCTCTTGTATGTAGTAGAGCTAAAGAATGCTTTATGGCTTCCGACATTAATATATCTACGATAAGTTTTCTTGAACACAGATACCATTAATGAACTTAGACGGTCAATAAGGTCCTGATGAGGGATTGTAGTATAGAGAGCCGAGAAATCCCATGTGGATACATGTCTGTACGGTATGTGACCTTTAGCATCAAGTTCTTCCGTAAGACATTTTGAGTTTTCAATATCCACATACATTCAACGCCAGAGTTCTTAGAAATAGTGGCGCAATACCTTTCCCAAAATGCTTTTACCTCCTGAAGGGCCCTCGTCAATAGGGTTGAAAGAAGCTTGGTGGTGCAGCTTCTAGAACCAGCTATGAATCTAGCTTTGTATGGTGATTTGTGCATTTTGGGAGTCCAGTATATTTTTGGTATGTCGTTATGATTGGTTGGAAGACAAATACCTCTTTCCCTGAGAAACTTTTTGTGATTGTTAAATAAATCTTCCATAGTAAATGCAGTTTGGGAGTAAGTAGACGTATTTGATGAAGATATGTCTGCAGTCAATTCTTTAACCAGCACTTGGTAATAGTAATATTTACAAATGAATATTATATTATTCGGAGCTTTGTCTGCTGGGACTATGACGAACTTCTTGCGAATTGAGGTTTCTCAGTACTTGTTTTGCTTGGGAAAGAGTACTTCTGTCAATATGGCGGATTGTTTCAACGACCTTGCTCTTGGTGAGGTCCAGCCAATCAGCGAGTACTGTAGGTTCAACTTTTCCTCGCTTAGACCAATCAGTAACGTACTGTTCTAATGCAGACAGGACTATCTTCTGGTCGGCCTTCAGATTTATTCTTCTTGGCTATATTTAGGTCCTTTCATCAGGAGTAATTTCAGATCCCTATCACTCACCACATCAAGATCACCAGTCACAACATGTTTGCATGGTGTATAGATAAAGTTCGACGATTCACAATCACAACTATAGCCTCCTGACGTGTATAAGTTCCAGTCAAACTCCTTGACAGCATTGGAGTAATTGAATATTTTGGTGGCTATAGATTTAGTATACTTATATGAAATGCAAGGAGGTTCTGTGAATTCAAAATAGTTTGGTACAACGTTGCGTACCTCTGGATCATTCAGGATTCGAGGTAAATTAATGATGTCCAGTCCTTTATCTAAGAAGTTGAGTTTCAAGAAAAGCCGATCTTGAGATGTTTCGATTATGTTCACTGGACGATACAACCGAAAATACGCTATATCTTGACATACTTTACTGATTATTGGTGGTATTATACTTCCTGAAGACGCAGATTGTTGTATATCTCTGGCTATTTGATCTAAAGCTCTCAGAGGTAACGCATACAGAACTGTACGTAATCTATGTATACTATTGGGTGTGTTAGTTAAACCCACTAAGTAATGTAAAGTGATATGATCGTGAATCATCGAACTATTAAACTTTCGCCAACCATAACTAATGTTGACTCATCACTCATAACTAATGTTGACTCATAACATCAAATGTCATGATATCCACATAGTGTATAATTAAAGTCGCAATTGTCCACCCTTAACAACGCGAAATGTAAAGTGTCAAAATAGTGACATGGTCGTCACTTAACATCGCAAAAGACAATGACCGTCATGCCGATCCTTGCGATGTGGAGGGTCGTTGTGCTGTTAAGGACTTCTATTGGGCAGTTCGAAGCAAATGAGAAGGAATGGACTTGCTGTACGGAGATGATTTATGTGGACTGTTCGAGCATTATTTGGCACAACAATTCCAATCGAGATTTTACATAGGCAAACAAATATGCAATGCAATATACGTGTTCAAGTCTTGAATAAATATGCTGGGAGGCAGCAGTTACACAGAGCGTAGACAGCAAATATTTAATTATGCTATAATCCATTCCAAATAAATTACAGATACATTCGTGACAAGTGTAATAACTCACGATGTTTCCCATTAGCTCTGAGTAAGTCCGCGGTCTGGTCCAGATAAGATCGAAGTCATAAACCAAGCTAATGTGTAGGTAAGTTGGCCTATTGACGGATACAGTGAGGTACATCTGATATATGGATAATTACGACTAAAGCAACCGTCCACATGAGGCGATTATGAGAAATAATTGGTCATTTCATCGCATTAATAAATGGACTTCTACGTCGTTTGAAATATTCTATATTTATAATATTTCATTAATATTCTAGTATATCGTATATAATGACACAAGACACGAATAGAGAGGATAACGCATCCCAATGAGAATCGTGTCGGTTTTTATTGTAGGGTGTTATTCAATTAGCTCAGATATATGTTAGCTCTTGTGAGCTAGTGTTTCATCCGTTTGTAATTATGAAGGTAAATAAATCTTGTATTCTGTTGTGAATTACTAGCCGAATAAGGGCTTCCAATTCTCCGCTAAAGACCAACAGCTCCCAGACTGGCCCTTCGGCGCATTGGCTGACTGCCAAAATGGAACTTGATGTCGGATTTATCTTCAAAGTCGTAATTAGGGCAAAGATTATGGATTGAATTAGTTTAATCACGTTTATATAGCTGCAGCAGCTTACAGTTGTCATGTTTCAGTGGATATCTTATTTGATAAATATAGAAATTTCTTCGGTAAATGACGGCGAACCCCGACCGGGATACAAATTCCCAACATCCCTCACTGACGGATCCAGCGCCACCGACTGAGCTAAAGAAAGACACTAACTGTGAAAGTTTTGACAGGAGTTGACCATGGAAATTTCAAATTCCCGCCACTGACAGCTGATTGGTGCTACCGAATGTCATTCTCATCCCTCATTGGTCATGTCTCCATTCACCATGTGGTCCAAATCAACACCAGGAAGTGCAATTTGAAGCCTCATCTGCAAGTTGAAATATCACATGTATCAGAAATGTTGAAAAATCGCAGCTCAAAAAATCCATAAAGATCTGCTCTCAAATTTCTAAAAAATGTTAACTCCGGTGTGATGCCAACTTGATGTGCATCTCTGCATACTTCGAAATCATTGAACAGACGTATACATGTTTACCCCTGGTGATTAAAGTATAGACAACTAGTGTCGATATCTTATCCAGTGAATAGTCTGAGGAAGACTTTGTCGGCCGATAATTATTGGAGGAATAAGCAATTAATCTGCAGTGACTGTAAAGAGTCATCTTATTAGTTATTACTTGACTTGTGACAGGGCTGAGGCCTGGACGGCTTACGTTCTCGGGCGGTCCCTGGACTTGCTTCAGCTTTGACACAACCGCCTTTATTGTACGCATGCCACAAATGCCAGATTACATTGAGGGCTCTCCCCCCCGGGCGAATTCCACCTTGTGTAATCTTTACCTGCAGCCGGTAGGGAAAATGTTATTGGCTTTGGCTGATACTTAACCCAGAAACTCTGGCTGTGATAGGTGAATATAGGTAAAGGGGCGTAGTATTCCTATAAGGGGTCAGCAACAACAACCAAAAAAAATAGACTCCTTAGCGGATGTTTTCGGGTTAGCTGATACTATTTTCATGTCAAGAGGTTTGTAGTCGTATAGCATTAATTGTAAACCCTGCACAAACAGCCAAACATCTATACATTTACTTGTACACGCAGCTCCCCGGCCTTCCGGCCAGGACCTGCCATCCATGCACAGTCCCGTCTAGGTTTTTTCCCCTTCATACATATTACCTACGCTGAGTGACCACCGCCCTTGACCAGGAACGTTACTCACATATACATCTACAGACTATGGCCAGGGTTTGCTAAGTCAAAGTTCGTCAGAAACTGCCATCCAACGTGCGCTTTCCGAACATATCCGTGTCGAGATCCTAAGTGGAATGCGTGGCCAGGATCTCTGGGCTTAATAATTTATGGTAGGCCATAAACCTCGGTCATTTAGACCGCGGTGTAAATCGAATTTATACCGCGGTGTAACTTGAATTTATACCGCGGTGTAAATCGAATTTATACCGCGGTGTAAATATTTTTGACTCGCAATGCAAGAATCCGCGCAATGCAAGGATCACTCGCAATGCAAGGATCCGCGCAATGCAAGGATCACTCTTATCTAAACGGCACCAGCAGAAACATCACTAGCATCTACAGCCAGTTTAAAAGGTGAATCAAAATCTGGTGCTGAAAGAACTGACGCACTCTTGAGTATGGCTTTCAGGTTTTCACAAGCTGATTCACGTTCATCGGTCCAAACAAAACTTGCCCTTTTTCTTAAGAGTTGAGTTAAATTACAACACATATAAGGGAAGTCAGTAATATCTGAAGAATTTGGACAAAATTTTCTGTAGTAACCACCCATACCCAAGAAACGCATCAGTTGTCTCTTACATGTTGGTCTTGGAAATAGCGAGATAGCACTAACCTTAGCATCTACAGGTTTTACCTCCAACATGATCCAAGAATGTCACACGCGCGTTACAAGCGTCTGGTCCGTCATTCATAAATCAGCCGTCGTCCATTTACGAATATCCGCGTCCATAATCCAAAGACCTATTCCATATTCCATATAGCAGTATTAGCACCAAATTCAAAAAGACAATCATAGTATACATAAACCTAGGCTTGTTTCCTGCAAGAGAGAAGCGGTCAACAGTTTTCAATGATGCCGGCAAGACATCATGATGTTCCAAAAATATCAAATCCGTATCGCTGATCAGTATTCTTAGTCCATAATATTCGTTGTAAAGTCGTCATCTAAAGAATGATGTATCTCAGTCACGCTTTAATTGTGCCTGTTCATATGAATACCTTGAGGATCTTGAAGTACATGGGTTCGTACGGCCCCTAGGCCCGGGTTAAGCGGAATTAGACACAAGTTACGAAACGTAACGCCATAGATCTTGCACGCTACGCTCGTATTTTGCTATCCGCATGCGATATGTATCGCCAAATTTGAGAAACTTTGAGTGGAGGCGCTTGGTGGTGTAGCCCTGTTTTATAAGTTTCTACAACAATGTTTTGTGACGTTGATTAAAATCGTCACATTTAAAGTGAACGTAAAGGCTGAGGCAACATGCACTCTGTGTGAAAGAACTACAATGAAAGTATCAAACAGCAGCAACAAATATTTTTGGGGATTTTTTTGCACCGAGTAGGAACGAAATTATCTCTGTTGTATTATTGTTCCCCGGCAGCAGCCATGTTGGCTATCTCACCTCAGAGCAGTGACGTCGTATCACCTTGGGAGCTCTCTACTTCGTGGAGTTAGAAAGCGCAGTAAGCATGTAAACATGTTATCGAAGACCCAGATTTCAACACTTCGTATAATATGCCTATCTCGCAGTGTCTCTGTCCCGCCAAACGGTAATAAATTATTTTTACCTCACTTAAAAGTTCAGAACTTCCACACTCTGACGTTTCTGAATCGATGTTGTTGATCTCGGTGTCTTTGATCTACGATGCGACAATTCTGTTGGGATTGCATCTTCTTTAAATTCCTTCGCCTCCTGGCTCTCCTGCTGGGCGTCAACATCAGCCTTCCGTAGAGGTCAGGTTGAAAACATTCGGCTTTAAAATAGACCGAAAACAGCACAGATTTCTCGGTTGGAGTACAGTCCAGTCTGCCGATGTTGTACGGGAATCTGTGTAATGATAACTTATCCGACTGTAGCGGTAGCAGAGGAGAACCCGAGACGGATGTATTTTGCTTGCCATCACAGCGCCCTGACAAGTTTCAGCTCGGTAAACACTTGCTGGAGACACGCAACACAGTCAAAACACGCTTGAAACAACCGAGTCCTCCACCTCCGCCATTACAATTCGTGTTACAGCAAAGCTACAACAAAGTGATACTACGTCACAGGAAAATATCACGTGCTACAAGGAAGCGTTTTCATTGGCGCAAGGCAACTTAATAGACGAACATGGCCGACCCCAGTCGATTGTTGCACCAGTCAATTATTCCGGTGTTTGGGATTATTTTTTCGGAAGAGAAAAAATCACAAAAAATATTTGTTGCTGCCAACTGATACTTTTAATATAGTTCTTCCACATAGCGTGTATGTTGTCACAGCCTTTACGTTCACTTTAACACAGGATCTAGCAAATGCTACTAGACGTGATATGTATACGCCATATGCAGGTCCCACTGGAATATTACTGTCCAGAAAGGGATAGTTTACGATGTCGAAATTGTAATCATCTCTTTTGTCATACAGTCGACGGGAAAGAAGGCCCGCTCCATTTTTATAGAGATATAGGTCTAAATATGATGTGCCTGTAGGGCTATCTGTAGTTTCCTTCAAATCTAGTGAAGGTGGATATATATCCTTCACTGTGTCATTTATATAGCGATTATCCACAGCGAGAAGATCGTCTATATAGCGTTTGGTGAATGAGAAGGAACGGGCTTTGAATGGATCGGTTTTTGAAAGCGCCTGCATATAGTCATATTCATAAGAGAGCAGATATAGGTCAGCCAGCAGGGGTGCACAATTAGTACCCATTGGAATACCTATATGCTGTTGATGTCCAAATTCACTTTTTCCAAGGTTGACTTTCAGCTTGGCGTCACTTAATCGATTGAACAGTGCGCGAATTCTCTGTAGATGGTCTTACCATGTATCGCTGTAGACAATGACGTCATCAATGTAAGTCTGACATCCTTCCAAACCAGAAGTCACACGGTTGATGAGACGCGGAAACGTGGTCAGAGAATTTTTCATTCCAAATGGCATGACTTTGTACTGGAACAGACCGTCCGAAGTGAAGAATGCTGATATCTCCTTCGCACGATCTGTCAGTGGAACTTGCCAAAATCCTTTCAGAAGATCAAACTTTGACACAAACTTGGCACTTCCCACTTTATCAATGCAATCGTCAATGCGTGGAATAGGGAATGTGTCTGTTTGGTCAATGTGTTGACCTTTCTGTAGTCAGTATACATCATGTAACTGCCACCTGGCTTTGGAACGAGGATACAAGATGAACTCCAGTTACTATTACTTGGTTCAATGAAGTCACTGTCCAATAAATACTGAATCTCTTTTTTCAAATAGTTTTGTTTAATGGGATTCAAACGATATGGGTGCTGCTTCACTGGATTAGAATCTCCGACATTGACGTCACGTGAAATGTTAACAGTCCGAGTAGGAATATCGGGAAACAAATGTTCATATTGACTGAGCAGAGTTCGAAGTTCTTCCTGACGCACAGGCCCGCAAAACAAGAATTTTGGGGGATGTGGGCGGTGGTATTAGGGAGAAGTGTGGAAATATGGGGTCTCTATATATAACCCCATGCTTTATATAAATCCAAAACAAGGCGTGAAACGCACTTTGGGTGAATCGAGAAATAAACGGTTTACCGCCAAACAAAATACATCAGCATATTCTACAAGTATCACTTTATATATTCCCGTCGTCAAACTAGTAAATTTGTGCAATTTATTACCTTTGCCGGGCGATTCAAAATCCAACGTAACTGTCCATCCATCTGGGAACAGTGAGATTATGGCGGGCTTCGTTCTCAATTCTGATTGGTCAAAAACAAATTGCACAAATTTACTAATTTGACGACGGGAATATATAAAGTGATACTTGTAGAATATGCTGATGCATTTAGTTTGGCGGTAAACCGTTTATTTCCCGATTCGCCCAAAGTGCGTTTCACACCTTGATGTGGATTTATATAGAGCATGGGGTTATATATAGAGACCCCATATTTCGACACTTCTCCCTAATACCACCGCCCACACCCCCCAAAACTATTGTTTTGCGGGCCTGTGTTCAAGATGACACAACTTGGAATTCAAATTAAGTAGAATATCAGAGTTCTGTAATTTCGCCGCTGTCGTGGGCTCTTTACAAGTTTCATTATTATCAGGGTCAGAACTAAATACACTTACAGGATGTACAGTACTGTTAGTGATATCTCTGTCTATGTATAACTTTAACATATTTACATGACATAACTGTTTGTGTTTACACCTGTCAGGAGTCTGAATTACATAATTAAGGTCGCTTAATTTCTTTTCAATGACATAAGAACCATAATATCTAGCCTTAAGTGGATTACCAAGAATAGGCAGAAAAGCCAGTACCCTCTCACCAGGTTTGAAATTTCGTTTAAGGGCATGTTTATCATATGTTATTTTCATACATTTTTGTGCTGACTTTAAATTTGACATGGTCAAATCACATGCTTTATTCAACCTGGTGCGAAAGTCCGACACATATTGTAAGAGACTACATGAGTCAAGATCACTGTCTAGGAACTTTTCCTTTAGCAGTTTAAGTGGTCCTCTAACTGTATGACCAAAGACTAATTCAAATGGACTAAAGGCTAAAGACTCTTTAACAGACTCCGTAAAAGCAAACAATAACAAATGTATGCCTTCATCCCAGTCTTTCTTAGTGTCAAAACAATAAGTCTTAATCATGTTCTTTAATGTCTGGTGAAATCTTTCTAATGCGCCTTGGCTTTCTGGGTGGTATGCGGATGATTTGTACTGCTTTATTCCCAATTCATGACATGAAATTAGATCCCTGATCGGACTGAACGGACTGGGGTAGGCTGACAAGTGGAAAAACTTAACTAATTACAAGCGTCTGGTCCGTCATTCATAATTCAGCCGTCGTCCATTAGAGAATATCTAATATTAATATCTAGCCTTAACAATAGTTTTTGCCTTAATATTCCGTAAAGGAATGGCCTCAGGGAATCTGGTTGAAGCACACATGACTGTTAACATGTATTGATTGCCTGACTTTGTTTTTGGTAATGGGCCAACACAATCTATAATCACCCTACTAAATGGTTCCTCAAATGCAGGGATTGGTTGTAGAGGGGCCTTTGGTATGGTTTGGATTTCCTACCATTTGACATGTGTGGCATGACGTACAAAATTCCGTAACATCTTTCTTTAAATTTGGTTAATAGAAATGATTTAGAATTTTGTAATATGTTTTGTTAACACCTAAATGGCATGAAAGAGGTGTTTCATGGGCTAGTCTGAGGATATCTGAACGATATGAATTTGGTACTACAATCTGATACTTAACTGCCCACTCATCATCAGGTGACACATCTGGCGGTCGCCATTTGCGCATAAGAACACCATTCTTACCAAAGTAACACACAGGCTCTTAAGTTACATCACACTCATCTACTGCCCAGTCAAACAACTTGGAAATGTCCTTGTCACTATGCTGTTCATTAACCAGCCGTGATTTTGAAATTTTTCATTAGAACATTCCAATTTGCTATCAAAATGTGGCTTATCAGCCTCATCATTTAAACACACGAAAGTGTCGGCCAAGCAAACGTCATCGATGACGTCATCTTTAAGAGACTTTTCAGACTCCTCAGTCAATTTACTCATGGCTCTAGTAACTGCACAAGCAGGATACAAACTTTGAATTTCGTCTTCAACTGGATCATGGATCTGATCCAAACAAGGCTTGTCAGTTACAATCAGGTTAACCCCGATCTAATCTCCGGCAAGATCATTTCCAAGAAGTAATTGAACACCCTCAAATGATAAATTACCTTTAATACCCACCGTAACAGGCCCAGAAATGAAGTCGGAAGACAGATGAACGTTATGGAGCGGAACGGGTGTATAATTTACAGAATCTACCCATTTGATCAGGACATTACTGCCCGCAGATGAAGAGTCAGAAAACGGCAAAGTAGCTGCCAACAAAAGAGACTGGGACGCGCCCGTGTCTCGCAATATCTTCACAGGAGTAGGATTAGACAAATCACTTGAAAGTGACACAAAACCATTGTGGATAAATGGTTCAAAAATCTCCATAACAGGATTTGAAAAACTGTCAACCTTATCCTTGATAGAACTAATAGGAACAGTGTCCCTGGCCATCTTAACGTCATATACACTATGAACGTCACTAACCTGCTTGGGTATAGATCTTGAAGTGAGGAAACCACTGGGCTTTGAAAGGCTTGATCTTGTTGTTTTCTTTTCAATTTAAAACAATTAGCCATTAAGTGGCCTTCCTTCTTACAACAATTGCAAACCGGAGATTTATTTTGAGTGTTAAAAGTGGGCGACTGAGACTTTGTGTTTGACCTTTGACCTTTGTAACTGGGGTTAAAAGTTTTAGGCCCTGAGAAAGAACTGGGTTTGTTACCTGAGATATTAGACTGGAATGAACTTGGCTTAACAGCATTGACAAATGATAATTTGTGTGTCAGAGCGTATTCGTCAGCAAAACGTGCTGCCTGATCTAAAGTGTTGGCATCCTTTTCATCAAGAAATGTTCTAATATCACCATGGACACCTTTTAAATTCCTCTACCAGCATAAGCTGTCTAAGGCTTTCAAATTGGTTGTCAATTTTAACCGAAGCAAACCACCTATCAAATAAGTGTTCTTTTGAACGAGCAAATTCTACATGAGTCTGTGAGTTTTCTTTTTGACAACTACGAAACTTTTGTCTATAGGTTTCAGGAACTAATTCATAACCTTTAAGGATTAAATCCTTCACTGTATCATAATTTGATGCTTGCTCTACCGTCAATTGAGTGTAAATGTCCCTACAATTTAAGTAAGGTTAATACAACAAATAAATGTGTGAAATATAGTCTTACTGTTCAATGCTATACCGGTGTACACTTTACAGTCCTTGTTGACGCGCACAAATCACTCCTTCGAACAATGGTAATCCAACACTTCTCAGTTGTACACAGTCCCAGTAAATGTCCAATATCCGATAGCCGTTAACAAATAGCGTAGATTGCACAGAATCATTCTCAGAAATTCCGTAACCTCCATATTAGAAAATCTTATTTTCATACGGCGGTATCAATAAATAAAGCGCTGTGCGGGATCCATCTTCGTGATTTTGCGGTCATTTTGGATTGTGGCGACCATCTTGGATTTTAGATGCAGTTCAATCTCTAACAAGTATTTTAGTTCACCATATCAACTTCCTGAATCATGCAAACCCAATTTTAGACAAAGATGACTGATTTCTGCAAAAAAAAATAGAAGCTGCGAGAGATCTGGTTTACACGGTTTTGGTGGCCAACTTATATTCCATATGTTAGATCCAAAAACACTTTAGTGTACAGAATAACTCACAGAACCAAGCAAACTCAATAATACGGACAAAAAGCTAATTCATGCTATGAATGGAAGTTGCTGAGATTCAATATATGTGAAGTTTGGTGATCATTTTGGATTTGGCGGTCATTTTCGATTTTAGATGCTAATAAAGCTAAAGCGCTTAGTAGTATAGAAAGGCTATTTAAAGTTAAGTTGACCTCATTAATTGTTCCCCCGGGTAGAATTTGAGGTGGAACCCAGGTTAAAGTATAGGAAGCGGCCATTTACGGCCTTTGACCTCTGAGGCCGTGTAGAGGCCAAGGCCGCTATAGTTCCAACAGGTGGCGCACCCTCTTTCACCTCGAATTCCGCCGCGGTGATGCGGTCTGGCGGTGATACGGTGGCGGGAAAAAGTAGTCCCTAGACTTCAAATACGCTGCATGGTCCGATTGGGTCGAGTGAGGTATCAAAGTGAAGCATTCGTGAAGGGGCATCCAGTCATGGGTGCGTGGGTGCATGTAAAATTAGGATTTTTTCCCGAAACTATAAAAAGCGGAACACGGACTTTACTCCTAAAATAGGGGAAAACACCTATCAACCCTAGCCAAAAGGGCTAATATCGGTCCCCGGGCTTATTGGGACCTGCCTATCAAGTCAATGGGGTGGGTGCATGTAAAAGTAGGATTTTTTCCCGAAACTATAAAAAGCGGAATACGGACTTTACCCCTAAAATAGGGGAAAACACCTATCAACCCTAGCCAAAAGGGCTAATATCGGTCCCCGGGCTTATTGGGACCTGCCTATCAAGTCAATGGGGTGGGTGCATGTAAAATCAGGATTTTTTCCCGAAACTATAAAAAGCGGAATACGGACTTTACCCCTAAAATAGGGGAAAACACCTATCAACTCTAGCCAAAAGGGCTAATATCGGTCCCCGGGCTTATTTGGGCCTGCCTATCCAGTCAATGGGGTGGGTACATTTAAAATTAGGATTTTTCCCCGAAAATATAAAAGGCGGAACACGGACTTCACCCCTAAAATAGGGGAAAACTCTTATCAACTCTAGCCAAAAGGGCTAATATCGGTCCCCGGGCTTATTTGGGCCTGCCTATCCAGTCAATGGGGTGGGTACATTTAAAATTAGGATTTTTCCCCGAAAATATAAAAGGCGGAACACGGACTTCACCCCTAAAATAGGGGAAAACTCTTATCAACTCTAGCCAAAAGGGCTAATATCGGTCCCCGGGCTTATTGGGGCCTGCCTGTCCAGTCAATGGGGTGGGTGCATGTAAAATTAGGATTGTTTTCCGAAAATATAAAAAGCGGAACTCGGACTTTACCCCTACAATAGGGGTCTGTATTATACAATATAAGGGAAAATGCCTGTATGGGGGGAGGGGTGGTCAAATTTTTTTGTGGGCTTTACTATGGCTTGTGGGGTCTCGTTTTTCTCGTCTCGCCAAGAAAATGACAATGGGAAGGGTCCCGGAGCGAATCGGTGAAATTTTTGGGAAAAGTCACCGAGGTCTGTATATAGGCTCATACTGGCTATATGGGGGGAGGGGTGGTCAAATTTTTTTGTGGGCTTTACTATGGGTTGTGGGGTCTCGTTTTTCTCGTCTCGCCGAGAAAAACACAATGGGAGGGGTCCCGGAGCGAAGCGGTGAAATTTTTGGAAAAAGTCACCGAGGTCTGTATATAGCCCCATGTAGTCCTATACTGGCTATATGGGGTATAGGTCCAACCTGGAAAATTCACACACGTTCATTGTGATATGGGTTGTTTGGTCTTGTTTTTCACGTCTCGTCATTTAGAACACGATGGGAAGGGTCCCGGAGCGCAACGGTGAAATTTTTGGAAAAGTGCCATATAGCCCATATAGCTCCATACTGGCTATATGGGGGTATAGGTTCAACCTGGGAAATTCACACACGTTCATTGTGATATGGGTTGCTTGGGTTTGTTTTTCACGTCTCGTCATTTAGAACACGATGGGAAGGGTCTCGGAGCGCAACGGTGAAATTTTTGGAAAAGTACCATATAGCCCATATAGTCCCGTACTGGCTATATGGGGGTATAGGTTCAACCTTGGAAATTCACACACGTTCATTGTGATATGGGCTGTTTGGATTTGTTTTTCACACGTCTCGTCATTTAGAACACGATGGGAAGGGTCCCGGAGCGAAACGGTGAAATTTTTGGAAAAGTTCACCGAGGCCTGGGTAGGCCCATAGGCCTATACTGCATGGCTATGGGGGTATAGGCCCATACGGAGTGGACGTTTTGGGGTCTAGGTGAGCCCCTAATGATCCTATGATGTCGTATGAGGTCTTATTTTGAAGCTCTCGTGGAGGAGCATCCGACTGGACTAATCGTTCGTCCGTTTTCAATAGCCTGCGCATGCGCAGTCTGGCGGTAGTATAGAAAGCGGGCATTTTGGGTGGTATGTGGGTGTGTGTTTGGGGTAGAGATGGACCGCTATGGGTCCGAATGGGTCGTGGAAGGCGTCAAAGTGAAGCTTGTGTGGGTTAGAGTCAGAATGGTGTGTTTTTAAATGCAAGTCGCGTCAATCTGCGCATGCGCAGTTGGTTGTAGTAAGTAAAGTGGCCATTTTGGGGAAGTACAGGAAGGTATTTGGGGTCGAGATGGACCATCCTTGGTCCGAATGCGTCCTGGAAGGTGTCATCTTGTAACTCTCGGGGTGTAGACCCCGATTTGAGGGCTGCCCACGTCACCTGTGACGTCATCGGTGACGTCATCAGTACGAGTAGTAGCGAAAGTGGGCATTTTGGGGCAGTGAAGGAAGGTATTTGGGGTAGAGAGGGATCATCTTTGGACCGAATGTGTCTAGGGAAGTGTCATGTTGTAGCTCTCGGGGTGTACATCCCGATTTGAGGGATGTCCCCGTCATCTGTGACGTCATCAGTACGAGTAGTAGCGAAAGTGGTCATTTTAGGGCAGTACAGGAAGGTATTTGGGGTAGAGAGGGACCATCTTTGGTCCGAATGTGTCTAGGGAAGTATCATGTTGTAGCTCTCGGGGTGTACATCCCGATTTGAGGGATGTCCGCGTCATCTGTGACGTCATCGGTGACGTCATCAGTACGAGTAGTAGCGAAAGTGGGCATTTGGGGGCAGTGAAGGAAGGTATTTGGGGTAGAGATGGACCATACTTGGTCCGAATGCGTCGTGGGAGGTGTCATGTTGTAGCTCTCGGGGTGTACACCCCGATTTGAGGCATGTCCGCAGCATCTGTGACGTCATTGGTGACGTCATCAGTACGAGTAGTAGCGAAAGTGGGTATTTTGGGGCAGTGAAGGAAGGTATTTCGTGCAGAGATGGACCATCCTTGGTCCGAATGCGTCGTGTGAGGTGTCATCTTGTAGCAACGCCCGCCAACACCAAGCTCAATGATTCAACGCCCTGGTGAAATAGCTCAGAAGCTCTGATTTTCTAGATATTCCATGGAATTGTCACTCATTCTTCGAAATGCAGTGACGTCCGTCGTTACGCCTTAACAGACCGGAGAGAGTACAACAACAGCAACAAGGATGAGACATGAGAGAACAACAACAACAAGAAGTTTTTTTCATATAGTTTATTCTCCCCAATGTTACATCATACCCACGCTGGGGGAGCCGCATTGGGTATATTTACAATTCAAGAAGACTCTTGTCCAATCAGAGGCCACCATTTGCATTTGTCATATTCGTTCCTGTCCGTTAGATGTATTCTTGTCCAATCAGAAGTCTCCATTTCAGAAAGTTCCATCTTCTGCCATGGTCGCTCTGAACCGTTTATTCTAATCATCGTCGGGCAGGCCAGGATACCGTTGAGGCCACATATCCTGAGATAGTTGTTTGTGCATTCTGAGTATCTATCAGTGCATGGGTGAATACATTCATCCGATGGGAAGATTCCGTAATTTTGTCACAAAGAACGTAACATTGGTGACCCTCTCTACGACCCACTTGGTGTTGGGGCGCTGTTGGTAGGCCATTCCAAGACATCCAATTGGTCCACTTGGTCCAGCACGGGCTCTATCGACGCCCGGTTAATGATGATAAACGGTTGGTCAAATACCCGGATGTTACTGCTCGGGTAAAAGTATCGGACTTGGTCTGTCTCCTTATGCTGCAGCACATAACCAAACGCCAGATTCAATTTGAAGGACGTAGCTTGGTCATTGAAGATGGCTTCCACGTAGTTGCGTAGACGGGTGAGGCCAGTCAGCCGGAAATTGTAGATATCTTGAATAGGGCGATGACGGAGGAAACAGTGCCGTATCATGGGCCAATGGCGCCGATAGATGTCACTCACTGGATGGGCGTCCTGTAAGAGATCGCTGGGAACATCCGCCGCATCTTTCAGAAAATGTTCGTTGGTGTCAGGCGTATGAATGGGAACAGTAATGCTAGGGACCGGCTGGATATCTAGGCTCTTCTGAACTGTGGTATAGGCGGGCTCTCCGTGATCGCATCACCAGTGGCATTCGTCTCCCCGGGTTCATCTTCAGTGGGTCTGTCCCTCCTGGGTGCCTCTTTAGTGGAAAGTTGTCCCTCATGCCGTGGTGACGGACCATGAATCAAACGCTCATGCCGTCTTAACTGACTGGGTCGTTTGAAGAGTTGACCACATTCTTCGCATGGACGCTTGGGTGGCCCATGAATTGAACGTTCATGGCGCTGTAAATGATCCGGGCGCTGAAACGACAGTGTACATATCGTACAGCTATACCGGGCGGTTCCGGCGTGCTTGGTAGCCTCATGGCGGCGCAAGTCGTGCAGGCGAGTGAATGATTTCGAGCACGTAGTACAAGTGAACATCTTGGTGGTTGACAGAGTGTCTGATGAAACGGCCAGGCCGCTTCCCTTTTATAGCAAGCTAGCTGGTGATCTATTTTTAGCACAATCAGTTCAACTTGGACATTCCGTGTCTTTTCGGTGACGTCCGTGACTATTCGGGCACCTCCGTGTCTCTTCGGTAACCTCCGTGTCTTTTCGGCAACCTCCGTGTCTCTTCGGTCACCTCCGTGTCTTTTCGGTGACGTCCGTGACTCTTCGGGCACCTCCGTGTCTCTTCGGTAACCTCCGTGACATCTTCGGTCACCTCCGTGTCTCTTCGGTGACCTCCGTGACATCTTCGGTAACCTCCGTGTCTCTTCGGGCACCTCCGTGACATCTTCGGTCACCTCCGTGTCTCTTCGGTCACCTCCGTAACTATCCGGCTGTTAAGGTGTAAACCCCGATGTACCCGTATGGAACACACAGCTAAAGGACCCGGATAGAAGTACCCGGATGTAGGCGTGGACGTCATTGACAAGAGCCCGGATGTACAAGAACCCGGATGTACCCGGATGTAAAAGTCCCCGGATGTAAAAGTGCCCGGATGTTTACGAATGTTCCACCATTCCGGACTTCTATCAGGTCCATGTCCAGAAGCTCTCATGTCCTGCATGTGAATAGTCATATTGTGTGTGTATGCATGTGTGTATGCGTCTGTGAGTGTGTGTGTGTGTGTGTGTGCGCGCGTGTGTGCGTGTGCGTGTGTGTGTACGTGAATGTATGCGTGTGTGTATGCATGTGTGGGTTTGTGTGTGTGTATGCTTGCGTGTACGCGTGTGTGTGTATGTGTGTGTGTGTGCATTGCGTCTGTGTGTATGGGTGTATGCGTGTATGCGTCTGTGTGTATGCGTGTGTGTGTGTATGCAACCACCACCACCACCACCATCACCACTACCACCACCACACACCACCACCACCACCGGGCGTTGACGTCCGTCAACGCCACCACCACCACCACCACCACCACACACCACTACACCACCACACTACCACCACGACCACCACCACTGGGCACACATACCTGGTGCACTCTGTACCCTATAGCCCGTAGGGCATAGGGTACACCAGGGTGTGGGTGCGATCGGAGCTCTTGGAGCTCAAAGCGTGTGGAGCTCAGAGCTCGGAAGTGACATTTGCATATGACCTCTGTGAGGTCACTTCCGCTTCCGTTCACGTGACCCGAACTGACCTTTGACCCCTGCGCGCGCTAACAATACCGGATAAAAATTGCGCGCAGGGGTCAAAGGTCAGTTCGGGTCACGTGAACGGAAGCGGAAGTGACCTCACAGAGGTCATATGCAAATGTCACTTCCGAGCTCTGAGCTCCACACGCTTTGAGCTCCAAGAGCTCCGATCGCACCCACACCCTCGTGTACCATATGCCCTACGGGCTATAGGGTACAGAGTGCACCAGGTATGTGTGCCCAGTGGTGGTGGTCGTGGTGGTGGTGTGGTGGTATGGTGGTGTGTGGTGGTGCTGGTGGTGGTGGCGTTGATGGGCGTCAACGCCCGGTGGTGGTGGTGGTAGTGGTGGTGTGTGGTGGTGTGTGGTGGTGGTAGTGGAGATGGTGGTGGTGGTGGTGGTGGTTGCATACACACACACACGCATACACACAGACGCATACACGCATACACACATACACACAGACGCAATGCACACATACACACAGACTCATACACACGCGCACACACGCACACACACACGCATACACACACACGCGTCAACACACTCGCAAGCACACACATACACACACACAGAGGCATACATACACATACACATACACACGCACATGCACGCACACACACACACACACACACACGCGCGCGCCTACACACACACACATGCACACATACACGTGTACACACACACACACACGCACACAGACGCATACACACAGACGCATACACACACACACGCATACGCACATGCACGCATACGTACACACACAGATACACACGCACACACACACACGCACACACAGACGCATGCACACATGCATACACAGACACACACACGCATACACACACGCACACACACATACACAGACACATACACACACACGCATACACACAGACGCATACACACAGACGCAATGTACACATACATACATGCATACATACATACAAACACACACAAACACAGATGCATACACACATTTGCATACACACACACACGCTCGCATACAGACGCATACACACACTTGCATACACGCACGCACGCATACACACACACGCATACACACATGCATACACACACACACCCACACACGCACACACAGACGCATGCACACAGACACACACGCATACACACAGGCGCATACACACACATACACGCTGCACACACACACACAGACGCATACACACATGCATACACACACAATATGACTATTCACACGCACGACATGAGAGCTTCTGGACATGGACCTGAAAGAAATCCGGAATGGTGGAACATTCGTAAACATCCGGGCACTTTTACATCCGGGTACATCCGGGTTCTTGTACATCCGGGCTCTTGTCAATGACGTCCGCGCCTACATCCGGGTACTTCTATCCGAGTCCTTTAGCTGTGTGTTCCATACGGGTACATCGAGGTTTACACCTGAACAGCCGGATAGTTACGGAGGTGACCGAAGAGACACGGAGGTGACCGAAGATGTCACGGAGGTGCCCGAAGAGACACGGAGGTTACCGAAGATGTCACGGAGGTCACCGAAGAGACACGGAGGTGACCGAAGATGTCACGGAGGTTACCGAAGAGACACGGAGGTGCCCGAAGAGTCACGGACGTCACCGAAAAGACACGGAGGTGACCGAAGAGACACGGAGGTTGCCGAAAAGACACGGAGGTTACCGAAGAGACACGGAGGTTACCGAAGAGACACGGAGGTGCCCGAATAGTCACGGACGTCACCGAAAAGACACGGAATGTCCAAGTTGAACTGATTGTGCTAAAAATAGATCACCAGCTAGCGTGCTATAAAAGGTAAGCGGCCTGGCCGTTTCATCAGACACTCTGTCAACCACCAAGATGTTCACTTGTACTACGTGCTCGAAATCATTCACTCGTCTGCACGACTTGCGCCGCCATGAGGCTACCAAGCACGCCGGAACCGCCCGGTATAGCTGTACGATATGTACACTGTCGTTTCAGCGCCCGGATCATTTACAGCGCCATGAACGTTCAATTCATGGGCCACCCAAGCGTCCATGCGAAGAATGTGGTCAACTCTTCAAACGACCCAGTCAGTTAAGACGGCATGAGCGTTTGATTCATGGTCCGTCACCACGGCATGAGGGACAACTTTCCACTAAAGAGGCACCCAGGAGGGACAGACCCACTGAAGATGAACCCGGGGAGACGAATGCCACTGGTGATGCGATCATGGAGAGCCCGCCTATACCCACAGTTCAAAAGAGCCTAGATATCCAGCCGGTCCCTAGCATTACTGTTCCCAGTCATACGCCTGACAACAACGAACATTTTCTGGAAGATGCGGTGGATGTTCCCAGCGATCTCTTACAGGACGCCCATCCATTGAGTGACATCTATCGGCGCCATTGGCCCATGATACGGCACTGTTTCCTCCGTCGTCGCCCTATTCAAGATATCTACAATTTCCGGCTGACTGGCCTCACCCGTCTACGCAACTACGTGGAAGCCATCTTCAATGACCAAGCTACGTCCTTCAAATTGAATCTGGCGTTTGGTTATGTGCTACAGCATAAGGAGACAGACCAAGTCCGATACTTTTACCCGAGCAGTAACATCCGGGTATTTGACCAACCGTTTACCATCATTAACCGGGCGTCGCTACAGCCCGTGCTGGACCAAGTGAACCAATTGGATGTCTTGGAATGGGCCTATCAACAGCGCCCCAACACCAAGTGGGTCGTAGCGAGGGTCACCAATGTTACGTTCTTCGTGACAAAATTACGGAATCTTCTCATCGGATGAATGTATTCACCCATGCACTGATAGATACTCAGAATGCACAAACAACTATCTCAGGATATGTGGCCTCAACGCTATCCTGGCCTGCCCGACGATGATTAGAATAAACGGTTCAGAGCGAACATGGCCGAAGATGGAACTTTCTGAAATGGAGACTTCTGATTGGACAAGAATACATCTAACGGACAGGAACGAATATGACAAATGCAAATGGTGGCCTCTGATTGGACAAGAGTCTTCTTGAATTGTAAATATACCCAACGCGGCTCCCCCAGCGTGGGTATGATGTAACATTGGGGAGAATAAACTATATGAAAAAAACTTCTTGTTGTTGTTGTTCTCTCATGTGTCATCCTTGTTGTTGTTGCTGTTGTTGTACTCTCTCCGGTCTGTTAAGGCGTAACGACGGACGTCACTGCATTTCGAAGAATGAGTGACAATTCCATGGAATATCTAGAAAATCAGAGCTTCTGAGCTATTTCACCAGGGCGTTGAATCATTGAGCTTGGTGTTGGTGGGCGTTGCTACAAGATGACACCTCACACGACGCATTCGGACCAAGGATGGTCCATCTCTACACCAAATACCTTAGTTCACTGCCCCAAAATACCCGCTTTCGCTACTACTCGTACTGATGACGTCACCAATGACGTCACAGATGCTGCGGACATGCCTCAAATCGGGGTGTACACCCCGAGAGCTACAACACGACACCTCCCACGACGCATTCGGACCAAGTATGGTCCATCTCTACCTTCCTTCACTGCCCCCAAATGCCCACTTTCGCTACTACTCGCACTGATGACGTCACCGATGACGTCACAGATGACGCGGACATCCCTCAAATCGGGATGTACACCCCGAGAGCTACAACATGATACTTCCCTAGACACATTCGGATCAAAGATGGTCCCTCTCTACCCCAAATACCTTCCTGTACTGCCCTAAAATGACCACTTTCGCTACTACTCGTATTGATGACGTCACCGATGACGTCACAGGTGACGCGGACATCCCTCAAATCGGGATGTACACCCCGAGAGCTACAACATGACACTTCTCTAGACACATTCGGACCAAAGATGGTCCCTCTCTACCCCAAATACCTTCCTTCACTGCCCCAAAATGCCCACTTTCGCTACTACTCGTACTGATGACGTCACCGATGACGTCACAGGTGACGTGGGCAGCCCTCAAATCGGGTTCTACACCCCGAGAGCTACAAGATGACACCTTCCAGGACGCATTCGGACCAAGGATGGTCCATCTCGACCCCAAATACCTTCCTGTACTGCCCTAAAATGGCCACTTTACTTACTACAACCAACTGCGCATGCGCAGATTGACGCGACTTGCACTTAAAAACACACCTTTCTGAGTCTGACCCACACAAGCTTCACTTTGACACCTTCCACGACCCATTCGGACCCATAGCGGTCCATCTCTACCCCAAACACACACCCACATACCACCCAAAATGCCCGCTTTCTATACTACGGCCAGACTGCGCATGCGCAGACTATTGAAAACGGACGAACCATTAGTCCAGTCGGATGCTCCTCCACGAGAGCTTCAAAATAAGACCTCATACGACATCATAGGATCATTAGGGGCTCACCTAGACCCCAAAACGTCCACCCCGTATGGGCCTATACCCCCATAGCCATGCAGTATAGGCCTATGGGCCTACCCAGGCCTCGGTGAACTTTTCCAAAAATTTCACCGTTTCGCTCCGAGACCCTTCCCATCGTGTCCTAAATGACGAGACGTGAAAAACAAATCCAAACAGCCCATATCACAATGAACGTGTGTGAATTTCCCAGGTTGAACCTATACCCCCATATTGCCAGTATGGAGCTATATGGGCTATATGGCACTTTTCCAAAAATTTCACCGTTGCGCTCCGGGACCCTTCCCATCGTGTTCTAAATGACGAGACGTGAAAAATAAATCCAAGCAACCCATATCACAATGAACGTGTGTGAATTTCCCAGGTTGAACCTATACCCCCATATAGCCAGTATGGAGCTATATGGGCTATATGGCACTTTTCCAAAAATTTCACCGTTGCGCTCCGAGACCCTTCCCATCGTGTTCTAAATGACGAGACGTGAAAAACAAGACCAAACAACCCATATTACAATGAACGTGTGTGAATTTTCCAGGTTGGACCTATACCCCATATAGCCAGTATAGGACTACATGGGGCTATATACAGACCTCGGTGACTTTTTCCAAAAATTTCACCGCTTCGCTCCGGGACCCCTCCCATTGTGTTTTTCTCGGCTAGACGAGAAAAACGAGACCCCACAACCCATAGTAAAGCCCACCAAAAAAATTGACCACCCCTCCCCCCATATAGCCAGTATGAGCCTATATACAGACCTCGGTGACTTTCCCCAAAAATTTCACCGATTCGCTCCGGGACCCTTCCCATTGTCATTTTCTTGGCGAGACGAGAAAAACGAGACCCCACAAGCCATAGTAAAGCCCACAAAAAAATTTGACCACCCCTCCCCCATACAGGCATTTTCCCTTATATTGTATAATACAGACCCCTATTGTAGGGGTAAAGTCCGAGTTCCGCTTTTTATATTTTCGGAAAACAATCCTAATTTTACATGCACCCACCCCATTGACTTGATAGGCAGGTCCCAATAAGCCCGGGGACCGATATTAGCCCTTTTGGCTAGAGTTGATAAGAGTTTTTTCCTATTTTAGGGGTGAAGTCCGTGTTCCGCTTTTTATATTTTCGGGGAAAAATCCTAATTTTAAATGTACCCACCCCATTGACTGGATAGGCAGGCCCCAATAAGCCCGGGGACCGATATTAGCCCTTTTGGCTAGAGTTGATAGGTGTTTTCCCCTATTTTAGGGGTAAAGTCCGTATTCCGCTTTTTATAGTTTCGGGAAAAAATCCTGATTTTACATGCACCCACCCCATTGACTTGATAGGCAGGTCCCAATAAGCCCGGGGACCGATATTAGCCCTTTTGGCTAGGGTTGATAGGTGTTTTCCCCTATTTTAGGGGTAAAGTCCGTATTCCGCTTTTTATAGTTTCGGGAAAAAATCCTAATTTTACATGCACCCACCCCATTGACTTGATAGGCAGGTCCCAATAAGCCTGGGGACCGATATTAGCCCTTTTGGCTGGGGTTGATAGGTGTTTTCCCCTATTTTAGGAGTAAAGTCCGTGTTCCGCTTTTTATAGTTTCGGGAAAAAATCCTAATTTTACATGCACCCACCCATGACTGGATGCCCCTTCACGAATGCTTCACTTTGATACCTCACTCGACCCAATCGGACCATGCAGCGTATTTGAAGTCTAGGGACTACTTTTTCTCCGCGGAAGCTTTTTCCCGCCACCGTATCACCGCCAGACCGCATCACCGCGGAGGAATTCGAGGTGAAAGAGGGTGCGCCACCTGTTGGAACTATAGCGGCCCTGACCTCTACACGGCCTCAGAGGTCAAAGGCCGTAAATGGCCGCTTCCTATACTTTAACCTGGGTTCCACCTCAAATTTTACCCGGGGAGCAATTAATGAGGTCAACTTAACTTTAAATAGCCTTTCTATACTACTGTGATTTAACATTCTTGTTCCTGCAAACCCCGTACTAGACACAACTAGACACAAAAAAGCTAATTTCTGCGACAAATAAGCTGAAAAAAAAGCAAGTTACGTGATTTTTGCGGCCATTTTGGATTGTGGCGCCAATTTTGGTTTCAGATGGGTGTTTAACACACTAGCGGGTTTTTTTTTCAAGGAATCAACTTCCTAAATCCAGCAAACCCCATATTAGACACACAAAGCTCATTTCTGCAAAAAAATAGAACCAGCGGCAGATCAGGTTTACATGGCTTTGGCATTCTGTATGTTGGTAAAGCTCCAAAGAGCATTGTAGTGTACTGAAACACTGCAAACCCAATAATAGAGACCAACAGCTAATTTCTATTACAACTAGGGATCTGAGCAGATCCAATATATGTGAATTTAGCGATCATATGGCATTTTGGCGGACATATTGGATGTTAGAGGGTAATGAAGCTAAAACGCATTCTAATGCACAAAATCAAGTTTCTGGGTCCTGAAAACTTAATAAAAGACACAAAAACGTAATTTCAGTGACAAATACAAGCTGCCAAGAACCGATTTACGTGATTTTTTGCGGCCATTTTTGTATTTTGGGGGCCATTTCGAGGCAAAATTCATGGTGACCCAAGGGCAAATTTCTATCAGCGTACATATAAGATGGTAAAACCACACAGAAAACTTTGACGGGAAAAGTAGTAAAACTGTGGGATCACTGGGAGTGACCTAAGAAACAACTATAAAGGGTACCCAACGCCTATTGGCGACCGGGAAAGTTTTTGGCTGGAAGATTGAAAAACTGTGTCTGTAGAATCGGGAAGAGCAATATAAAACAGAGGAAAAAATATTATAAAAACGCATTGAAAATGTACATTCACATAGTACAAGTTTTTGAAATACTACCTTCTTTGGGTCGTTTTTTTCTATCTGGCGGTCACATAGTTAATCATTTTTGAACAGATGACTTGATAGGACAATTACATCGTCGCTTTGAAATATTTGTATCTAATACCGCTTAAGCCAGTGTGACAATACCATTTAAAATTTTCTGATGGAAACGTGACTGGGATACAAATCATCACATGGATTACTTCTGGTTCTTGTGATGTTTTAAGAAATATGCTATCAGGACGTTTGTCTGTGGGGTCATTTGACTTCTTGTCGACATGGTTTTCCACCGCCCTTTTAATGTAGCATTTAATAAATAGATAGACCATATAAAGTTAATGAATGGAGAGAGCACATGTTTGATGAGGCGATATGTCCGACAGCTCTTGTTCAAATAGAAGCCGCTATTTGTTTTGTGTCAGTCTTCGCCCATGTATCTCTCGTCCGTTAGACGTATCCCTCAGGGTCTACGTGCAGTCCAGGATACTATAGCTGCAATATGACCTGGAACAGCTGTTCTCCATATCAGTGGATAGACCATCAGCAGTCTCTGCATCAGCATCAGCGGACAGATTCTCAGAAGTCCCTGCATCAGTATCTGCCTTTATACTCGTGTATATACTTCTGGTGTCGCATCATATTGTAGTGGCTGGTGAACGTGCGTCCGCTCTAGAGCAAGTATAAGCCATACTGACGATTGAACGTCGAATGTACACGCCATCCAGATAGGGTTGCGTTTATAGAAGAGCGGTGATGGGTGTCAATGCCATATCGTTCATCAGTTGGCCTGGGTGTCCACTTAGAAAACAGTTGTTTCAGTTGGCAGAGGAGAGGATAAGGTATAATTTCCAGTCTTCAGCTGCGTTTCCACAAATGCTTGGAATGCCTCATGCAGGGTCGGCAGATTTTGGGTAAGGGTACTTGTATTGGTATCCTATTTATGTAGTATATCTGTTTCTGATCAGCAAAAACATAACCGGGTCACAAATTGGGTGTCATCTATGACAAAATCAAAATGCAGGCGTTGGTGCTGAGCGGCATCGGTGGTCCCAGCTTGAGCTGCGTCAAAAATAACACCGACTTGAACTTCGGCTTGACGTAAAGCTTCGACTAAAATATCCATGTTGTCCGGTTCAAAGTTTACATTAGGCAAGGTGGACACCGTAGTGCTCATTGTGATTGTGTCATGTGGGCCATGGGGGGGAGTTGAACCGTGGACGCTTATGGTCTTAGTGACCAAACATTGTTTTCAACATTGATGCTGTTCTTGTCCATATAGACCGTGGGGTCGCGAGATCGAGTTTTGACGTAAAGCCAGTCGCAGTCTGGGTACCAATGTGTTATGGGCTAAAATTGCGGTTCCGCTATCGAATACTCTTTGTTGTAAAACTTGTTTTCTGATGCCTCCAACGACTCGCCCACCTGGGCGTCCATGCTTTCGTTGAACTGATCCAGCCATAGCCTTATGTTCATTGCGTTGGTCGTGTGATCCCCTTCTACGGGTTTGGGTTGGGCCGTCACGGTTGGTTGATGAGAGTAATCCGCGGCTATTGGTATGAAGGGGGCCGCTGTATCGGAGCGGGTTAGATATGGGTCAGCCGGATGAAAGCAGCCGGTTGTGGACTCGGTGGATTGTATGAGAGCGGAGAAGAGGGGGCGGAGGGGTTAATGTCACAGTCAAAGTTAATACACTAATATGGTGACAGCCAGTTTGAATGATGGAGGACGCCGGTGTATTCGGAGAGAACCACCGCCCGTCGAAAAGTATCTGGCAAGCTTTCATACATCCACCAGCGGGGCTCGAACCCGTTCCGGTTCAGCGGTGTGAGGCTAGCGATCACCAACGATGCGACTTGGACCACTCCCCCACCGAGGACCCCAGTTGTATGAGGGTCGCTGGCTCACCATCTGACTTCGTGGTGGACCCTCTTCGGTGGATCGCCGCGGATTGAAACAGTCGATGTTGTGAGGATAAATTCGACTCTCAACACACTCGGATTTGCGCTCTGTCGATCGGATTGGTGAACAGCACGAAGTATTTGCATGTCTCTGGAGATATTCTGGGTCAAATAGAAGTTGGCGATGTTTAAATTGTCCTTGGCCACACTGATTAGATCATTCAGTAATACCAGGTTTGTCTGTCAGGGACGAAGTAATATGCTTGATCGATATCGGAAGGAATGCCTTTGACGAAGCTAATATTCTGTAACGTTGTAGTTTCGCATGCGGGCTGCTACTGGCTGTAGCTCCTGACAATAAGGATATCCGACAGGCCCTTACTCTAAGAATTTCATCACTGTAGCAACGTGAGAAAGTTCTCTGGCAGAACGTACACGTACTCGACATGTTGATTACTCGGACAGTAGACAAGGACCGATGATGTACACGTGTTAACCACATATATGTACAGACACCACAACCGTTACCAACACGAGCACCACCTCCACCATATCCTGTGGCACCGATGTATTTCTTGACTCCTGAGGACAGCGATCTGAGAACTGTCTCTAAACCGCGACCGCTCCCCACCCGACAAGACCCATTTAGACCACGGATGACACAAGAATCCCCCAAATACAACCCTGCGTAGCCCGAAAATGCCATCTTCCTCTACTACTCCGCGGATGCACATGCTCACCGTGATGGTACTTCCAATCCAAGCCACCCCAAGCGAAGTCTACTCCACAAGATGTCCCCACCTTCACAGTCCAACACCCCCCCCCCCCGTTTCACTCAACACCACAACAAGCGCTTCAAATTCATACCGTGCATGTCATCTTTGGACCCAGGGTCGTCCCTAAATCGCTGAAATCTCCAACGTCAAATGCGCTTTTTTCTATTCATTTTCGACTGCGCATGTGCCGATTGACGCAATATTGGAACTCAGAATGGTCCCTAAATCAGTAAAAATTCCCATCTGAAATGCCCGTTTTCTAGTATTTTACGGCTGCGCATGCGCAGATTTACATCGTTTCTAGTAAAATCCACACCAGCCTATTCTGACTCTAATCCACGAGAGCTTCAAATTACAACACATATAAGGGAAGTGGGAAGAGGTGCCGACATACTGACTGCGTCACATGACTTCACAGAATAGTCTTCTGGTTAACCTATTCTAAAGCACATACCAAGAATCTAACGATTCGTGATATGTGTTGTATCTCAGGTACGCTTTTATTGTACCTGTTCATGTGGCAACTTGGATGATATGACCACACGGCCCCTAGCACCGGCATTATTATACCTTTTGGTCTACGGATGACTCACCTATACCCCAAAACGTCCACCCAGACCTTACTGATGATTGCACATGCGCACCATGACTGTCCAGTGACAGTCAACCAAACGCCTAGAGACCCCTCTCATCGTACTCGACAGCGCCAGCCAAATTGATCAAATGTCCACCCAATATATACTTTGCTCCAGAAAGACGTTTGACTAACCCAAAATGTCGACAAAAACGCCCTTTATCTGCGATTTTCCGAGGGTGCATGCGCAGATTTACATCATTTCCGGTAAAAACCACCGCAGTCTGGCTCTATCCGAGGCTTTCAAGGTTCGATCTTGCACGACCCATTTGGACCACGTGTGGTTCACCTCGATACCAAAACGTCCACCGCAAATCTGGTGGACGAGTGCGCATGCGCACAACGATTGTCAGCGAAATTCATCCAACGGCCTTGAGACACATTCCGTCGTACTCTACAGCATCAGCCGAATCGATCAAATACCTACATCCTATAGTTTGCTTCAAGAGCAAAACATTCATGGGTTCATGTTCAATCCGTCTTTTCTGAGGATTTCACCCCATGGAAGTTCTTACTTGCCATTATACTGGACATGCTGCTGGAGATAGGCACGGGGACCGTAAACACAATTGTGTTGAGATTTGTTTGATCCCGAATTAATGACGCCTCGCGATTTCCCTGACAAGCTCCGATATTTCCTGACATACAGAATGCGTATTAACCCGTATACTAACATTTGACTTCTGTGACGTCCAAGTCACGTGACCGGAAGTGGCCTTTGACCTTGACCTCTTATTGGACATGAGCGGAGATTAACGGGCATTACCGGAGATTTATGCGAAGAGAAAGCAAGGGCGAAACCAGTCCCGTTGACCTTTGAAATTTGCATAATTTCATAGGCAGATAACTGTGTGCAAATGTCAACCGGCCTGGCTTTGCTCTTTTACTACTAACCAGGCCGTATGGATACTATGGTCTCGGGAATTCATGCTGTTGAAATTAACAGTCACAATCAAGGCGTGTCAACATATATCGGATTATCACACCGAGGCTGTTTGAATACCGGTACTATAGTATTGAGCACTCTTGGAAACGGTGCCCTGTTGCTAAAATATTTCACGTCACGATCACAGTGTTCACCTGCAGGCCTAACAGAATACAATTGAACAATTCTATATATGGAGAGGCGTATTCCTGTGAAAATCTTGCATATTGTCTCCATAGACATATTGGTATAGAGTAGGGGGCCTACCGGTATATGAACTTGAGTGATTGTGGCTTAGGCTGTCGAATGTTCACCGAATGTCGAATCTGATATCTAGATATAGATACAGATGTAGATACCGTACAGTTTAATCATGACAGGCTGGTAGACTGATTCAGACCCATTAGTCAGTTTTATTTATAGTTTATCACCGCGAACCCTACTGAACTCTACGTTCAAATATTATACTGAAAATGATTACCAGTCAAACAGACTAGTGACTGCTGAAACATGAATATCCCAAATAAATGAGTCAGTGGAGGAATTGCAATACGAACAATCCAATCAGATTATGTAATTGAAACTTCCTGCGTGTCGATTTTGGTTAAGTGGATCAGCCAGATAACAGAACTCGCGTTTATCTTTTGGTCATATTGTGCAAGCCACCCAGTAAGCAGTCGTTTCTCTTCACCAGTTCACAGTGGAGACCGGGTGGATGTCTTTCTGGTATACATACTTCCTAGTAAATGTAATAGCTCAAACTCCACTAGCCGATTCGTTTCAGCAAAAAATCTTTTGAAGTACATCATGAAATACAGTTAAATAATGGGTATGGAGTTCATTCATTTTAATTGTGATTCGCCGAACCGTAAAACTCCAGTCCTGTAATCTGACTAACGCGCTGTTCTAGTGACCGAACTATCGAGTCAATATGATATGACCATTGATCGTGATGAGATTAATACGTGTACAGTACCAGACTGACACAGATAATAATGTCTAATGTTTTGTTTCTGCGTAGTTAGTGTTGTATATCACAAAAGCCAATCTAGGTGATAGACCCCAAGGTATGCCACTAACACCCGGTAATTGATCAAACACGTCTGAGTAGCGCCGAAGGGGATGTCCCAGACTAGGTCACAGGTATATGGCTTCCAGTCACGCAAATGTTACGCTATGTTACCATATTAGGGCAGGTGAACTTCAGCTTCAGTTGTCGAGTATTGACAATGCAAATATATGCACCATACCACGAGGCCAAATAAATAATCAAGTGACATCTCTCAAAAGCACCCCCCTCACCGCCCCTTAATTTTTTTTTTTTTTTAATAGATAATTGTATCAATAGAGAATTTTAAATGACAATTAATATTCAATTTATACGATTCAGCTCTATATGTCATGCATGTGCATGCTGAAGATTCAAGTGTTGTTCGTCTCAATCCAATTTCTTATAAAAGAATACCGGTACGGTACGTGATATAGGTATAATTCAAACTTCAACACGAAACAGGAAACATCCTAGACTGAGCCACAAAATAACAAACAGTCGGTCATAATGTTACATACCAACCTCGTTTCTTCTCCTAATATGTTGCCTCCCGGCTCATATTCGACTTTTGCTGCCTTACTTGATAACAAACAAAGTTCGAGACCGCATACATATGATGGCCGAGAAGGGACATCGCTGTATTGTGTTATGAATCTGGGCCGACACACGAAGGCAGGATGCGAAGTCGCGAAGGCAGGGTGCGAAGTGGCGAAGCCAGGATGCGAAGAACGAAGGCAGGATGCGAAGCGCGAAGTCAGGATGCGAAGGCAGGATGCGAAGTGCGAAGCCACTATGCGAAGCGCGAAGTCAGGATGCGAAGTCAGGATGCGAAGCGCGAAGTCAGGATGCGAAGTCGCGAAGGCAGGATGCGAAGTCGCGAGGCCAGGATGCGAAGCGCGAAGTCAGGATGCGAAATCAAAACATGCAGCGCGAAGCCAGGATGCGAAATGGCGAAGCCAGGATGCGAAGCGCGAAGTCAGGATGCGAAATCAAAACAATACAATGCAAAGACTGGAAGCGGAGCGCGAAGTCAGAATGCAAAGTCAGGATGCGAAGCGCGAAGTCAGGATGCGAAGTCGCGAAGGCAGGATGCGAAGTCGCGAGGCCAGGATGCGAAGCGCGAAGTCAGGATGCGAAATCAAAACATGCAGCGCGAAGCCAGGATGCGAAATGGCGAAGCCAGGATGCGAAGCGCGAAGTCAGGATGCGAAATCAAAACAATACAATGCAAAGACTGGAAGCGGAGCGCGAAGTCAGAATGCAAAGTCAGGATGCGAAGCGCGAAGTCAGGATGCGAAGTCAGGATGCGAAGCGCGAAGTCAGGATGTGAAATCAAAACAATGCGGAGCGCGAAGTCAGGATGCGAAATCAAAACAATGCGAAGCGAGGTCAGGATGCGAAATCAAAACAATGCGGAGCGCGAAGTCAGGATGCGAAATCAAAACAATGCGGAGCGCGAAGTCAGGATGCGAAATCAAAACAATGCCGAGCGCGAAGTCCGGATGCGAAATCAAAACAATGCAGAGCGCGAAGTCAGGATGCGAAATCAAAACAATGCGGAGCGCGAAGTCAGGATGCGAAATCAAAACATCAGCATTGCGCATGATCCTATCAAAACGAGGCCGGTTTGTTGCCTTGATTGCTAATATCGTAATTCGCGAACATTAGGCTGGTTAAAAAAGTTTCCTGTTTAGCATCACCGCCCGCCCCGAAATATTCGGCCGCCCCAAATTTTTTATTTTTATTCTTTTTTTCTTCCTCATCTTTGGAATCGACGCTCCGAGACCGAAGTCAAGCGACTTAGAAGTAGATATCTCAATAAATGTACACTAAAATTAATGAAACTAGATCCAGATACAAGCCAAACGATTTTTCTGTTCAATTGAAGATTATTGCTGGTTGTTGTTATCACAGCAACGGAGGAAGTAAAATTATTCTGATGTGTACCTTTGCTTTGTATTACTGATGTTTTATAGAAATTCCCAAATGGTATTTTGAATATTTTCAGATCTGGCGTTTCGGGAATGATTAAAACCGACCCGAATAATTGATAATTAATACTGAAGCGCTCAAAGCTTTCTTAAGACTCTAAGTTAGCCTGGTGACTGTTCAGGTTGACATTTTTATTCCAATCTTGCAAAATTTCCAGTTAGCCTGATGTGTGAATGGGCCAGACCATCTAAAAACAATTGAGAATTGTTGCTTACCAGATAAATTGGTCTTTATATATAGTGTATATAGTGTAATTTTCCATGCTTGACAAACACGGGCTCTCGCTTTAAAATATGGTCACGTATGAGTATTATAGTAAGCTATATGATAATTTAGTGATTCTAAAAAAAAAAAAAAAAGAATTTTTAAAATTGAAAAAAAAAAAAAAAATTAAAATTAAAAAAGCAATTTAAATTAAAAATTAAAAAAAATATATCTCTGACACAACAGTGCTGTGTCCGAAACGATCCGGGCCAATTCTAAGATGGTGGTTTGTACAAATTTAGGATTGATGATATAAAATGTGAAATCAAGGATCAATATTTCCATACATCCTTATTATGTGCTAATAAATATATACACACGGAAACAGATAGACTATTAACAAGCAGTAAGATAATTAGCTGTTAGTTTGGGGCTATTGTCTAAAACTCGTATGCTCGTCACTCCATGCCAAAAGTCTATACGTACAGGGCAATATCGTAATTCGCGAACATTAGGCTGGTTAAAAAAGTTTCCTGTTTAGCATCACCGCCCGCCCCGAAATATTCGGCCGCCCCAAATTTTTTATTTTTATTCTTTTTTTCTTCCTCATCTTTGGAATCGACGCTCCGAGACCGAAGTCAAGCGACTTAGAAGTAGATATCTCAATAAATGTACACTAAAATTAATGAAACTAGATCCAGATACAAGCCAAACGATTTTTCTGTTCAATAAACTAGTTACATCATTCATCCGACGATGCATATAATTTGGAGTCCGAAGTCGAGATTGTCAAGGCCGAGGCCGCCAAACATTGCCAATTTATTGTTTCTCTGTTTACGTCAACCCTTTGGAATATAAGCATAAATAAAAAGATATTCTTGTCTATTCTATATGGTACAAATCGGCCGTGTTCTAATTCATTTCCAGAATTCCCCGTCAGTGTCCACCACAGAAACAGCCAAATCAAATAGACGGTGTGCATTTAAAACTTGCACAGTTATAAACCAGAATTGAAAATACACAAATTGATATATATTTGTTCAAATATTATTCGAAATTCAAAAACATCTATCACTGAGTGATAATACCGCATGGTATCATAACGATTCTCGGAAACGGTCTCAATCCCGCTAAAAACGCATGTCGCTCTCTCAACGGTCCTTTTCAGGGCCACCCAAAATTTACCGGCATCCCTCGAGGTGTAAGCCTATCGGCTCTGCAAAATCATGATCATCGACATGGATCGCTCAGCCTCATTATGGAATCACAACATACCCTAATTAACAAATTTAATAATAAGAGTTTTACAAAAATTTACGTGGAGGGTGTTCGTAGGCTATATATCATGCTATTTAGTCCAAGTGTCATTTTCCGCCGCCAAACTGTCACACTAAAAATACCACGCGGGAGATAGCCGGATGTCATGGGAATTGGCCCATTTATGTTTGAATAAGAGTAACTGGGTTCCCGTTTTCAAGATATATTATTGCTGGTTGTGAGTTCCCACAAATATAGTGAAGACAGGAAATCATCCCTTGATAGAACAACAAAAATCCACAAAAACGAGACAATGTTTTGGGATTTTATTTTTAACATCATTTTTAACACCATGCTAAACAGAAAATTAATTTTAACCAGCCTTGGGATGATCTGTTCAACCTGAAATGTACGAGACTAAGTCCTGCGAGAGTGTTAGCACTTCGTTGGTTAGCATAATGTTATTAATACTGCCACTTTGATCTGCTTAGCAATTTATCTGGTAAGCAATAATTCTCAATTGTTTTTAGATGGTCTGGCCCATTCACACACCAGGCTAACTGGAAATTTTGTAAGATTGGAATAAAAATGTCAACCTGGCTAATTAGAGTCTTTACGAAAGCTTTGAGCCCTTCAGTATTAATTATCAATTATTCGGGTCGGTTTTAATCATTCCCGAAACGACAGATCTGAAAATATTCAAATTACCATTTGTGAATTTCTATAAAACATCAGTAATGCAAAGCAAAAGGTACAAATTAGAATAATTTTACTTCCTCCGTTGCTGTGATAATAACAACCAGCAATAATCTTCAATTGCCTCTGCAATGCATATTAGGAATCAGGGTTACAAACCGGCCTCGTTTTGATAGAATCATGCCCAATTCTGATGTTTTGATTTCGCATCCTGACTTCGCGCTTCGCATTGTTTTGATTTCGCATCCTGACTTCGCGCTTCGCATTGTTTTGATTTCGCATCCTGACTTCGCGCTCCGCATTGTTTTGATTTCGCATCCTGACTTGGCGCTTCGCATCCTGGCATCGCGACTTCGCATCCTGCCTTCGCGACTTCGCATCCTGGCTTCGCCACTTCGCATCCTGGCTTCGCATTGTTTTGATTTCGCATCCTGACTTCGCGCTGCATGTTTTGATTTCGCATCCTGATTTGGCGCTTCGCATCCTGGCCTCGCGACTTCGCATCCTGCCTTCGCGACTTCGCATCCTGACTTCGCGCTTCGCATCCTGACTTCGCATCCTGACTTCGCGCTTCGCATCGTGGCTTCGCACTTCGCATCCTGACTTCGCGCTTCGCATCCTGCCTTCGTTCTTCGCATCCTGGCTTCGCCACTTCGCAGCCTGCCTTCGCGACTTCGCATCCTGTGTTGGTCCAGATTCATAACCCAATACAGCGATGTCCCCTCTCGGCCATCATACATACATGCATTTCAATGTAACGTTCGAGTCGACCTAATTATTAATGAAATCAATGTTATCACTAGTTAATTTTCATCATGGGATGGGGTTGGGGGATGCCTAGTTGTATTTGATTATATTCATGCTTTTGATTGTCAGCCCCCGGCTGGGCGCCATGATTGGCTAAATAAATATTCTGATTCTGATTCTGCATTACGCGAGACAAAATACAGCTACAGATACCCAGTATATAAATCAATGAAAACAGAGAGAAACATCCATTTGAAGTCTATCATGTTTCGATTCATCGTTTGACTTTTGCGGGGGCTGACATATTGGATTATGACAGTCTGGGTATCTTAGCTAAAATTAAAACAGAATCGAAATTTAATCTAAGAATATTTGCTACAGATTTGAAACAAAAAGAGAGAAATAAATATGCTAATAAATTCAAGGATGAATTCCCTTCTGTCTGATCACGTAAGGAATTTTTTCCAAGCAAACCGCGAAACTGCGATTGTCTAAACTGTCATATATCATTCATTTACTCAAAATTTACGGCCTATAGATTTAGATCTATGGACAACCAAGTTGCAAGTGTAATTTTGGGTGAAACCAGAAATTCATAATACAAACACATGACCTAAATCAAGCTATAGATTATTGCAGATTATATATTTACATGTACGTCAACAGCAAACCCAACACCAATTTATTTATATCCTTGGTTTGTACATATCGTTGCACAGATTTCCCCCTGGGGACAAGCCAAGTTCACATGGCTTCGTTCGAGTAGGAACAAACGAAGCCATGTAAACTTTACCTGAGGACACAAATATTTCTCCCTAGACATTTCCCGATCTTTCCCCTGTGGACATTTCCCACTTCCTATATATTTTTGTACTATGACTTCGTAAAAATGTGTAACAAAGTTGAAATTGGGAAATTTTATTTAATTAATTATTGTTTTCTATAATTTGGCATGACTAAACAATAGCTGCCTAGTATACATAGTATAAGTTAACAACTATCACATACCCGGTAGGGATAATAAATATTTTGATACATTCATGTAACATATGTTTATGCTATGTTTATTAAAAGCTATACCACAGTGATATTGATACATTTTTCACATAATGATAAAGTACATTTAATCAACTTCCACATAGAACGATGAAAATAACAAACTAAACAATAGCATTTAAAGATACTAAGCCAGCCTCCGTGAACAAAACGGCCATTTTTTTATTACCCAGTTTCAATATTTCACATTATTATCTACTGAAGAAATCAATTTGAAATTCCAATTCTAAATAGTGTGATTTTAGGTTTGAATCTATTTTTCTGAGGTCTCTGTCTTGATTACTTAAATAGATGTGAAAATGAAACGGATTATGGCGCCCCCGCTGATTGCTGATCAAGAATTTGATGGGCTGTGTATTACACAGATGTATTCCCTGTTTCCCTATTTTCCCTGTATCTGATTATGTAAAATATATATTTACCAAATTTTCGAAGACCCTCAATGTTGAAATTTTATACCGGTATATCATTCATTTTCGCTCGGCCGGTGTTACCATGATAAGCTACAATAAAACCCGACAGAATATCATATCTTCAGAACAAAGTCTAGTATAGTGTTTCAATACATCCCCAGACAATATCCTGTCCAGAAGTGTACTGTGCACGGCAGCAAGTTTTCCCAGAACGAGCATAAACAACTACAGAACTCACACTGTCAGCTGGGGTAAAACGTTCTTGGACAATAAAAAGTCTGTAAATGGCGTAAATTATAATCAAATCTTCAGTGTTAATTATTTGTGAAGCCAACGCACACAGATTACAGTTATCCTTCTAAAACATTTTGCCAAGTTCTGGAGTCGTTTTCGATTTCCGGATATTCGCGTAGTAATTTTGTAACCGAATAACACTGACACAAAATGGTTCGGCTCGCACTGTCAAAAATCCATTACTTCATGTGATTTTTTTAATTGATTACGATCAATGTGTATTGAGGAAGCGAGGAAGCTATTTATGAATAAGAGGCACTGGTACAGAAATTAAGTAACATATACATGCTGATTGGAGTTCCATAATTATTTGAATTTTAAAAACAATGTGAATATTATCAGATTTGCCACAACATATTATCCAACAATGTCAATACAGTCTTCATTGAAACCGTGGGGTATTGAAAGAGAGAGAATGTCCTGGATTCATAAATAACAATCACCACCATTCGATTACAATAATTTGAATCTTATTGCATAAACATCGTGATATTTCTGTCCATTATAATCACGTCTCTCTTCGAATATTTTGGCGTGAAATCAAAATTATTCTATCAGTTCCTTAAATTAATTTATAATCAAAAAGAACCCCGATGTTTTGTGGTTTAAATCTTCGATCCGGGGGTACAACATACTTTATCTCAGGTTTAATGCTTGATTATACTGAAAACTGAAAAGTGTGGAACCTATAGGCAGTCTGCTATGTCAGGTAAAGAACAATGACCTCGATTCATCAAATAAAATATTCATCATATTTGGGGTTTTGGGGTTGCAAGTCATCAAATTTACCACGCCACAAAGGAACAGGAAAATGAAAAGAACTCATATATATATGAGCCTATATATTTATTTATAATTTCCCAAGCTTTCGTAATTCACAATATATGGCTTGCGAATAAAAATAAAATAAAATAAAAAATGTTATGAAACAGGCAAAGTCAAAAGCGAACAAAAGAAGTATACTGCGTTCGTTTCTAGGCTTTGTCTATATATTTCATATTAGATGAACCGTAAATATAAAAAAAGTCCGTATCCGTTCCTATGTGTGTTAGGATTTTTCATGCACCTGTTATAGACTGAGTTGAAACCAGCGGGATTTTGGAATGTGAGTGTTTGTTCGAAATCGACAAGGAAACACTGGTTATGTCAATTTGTAGAGCACTTACACTCGTGTACTGGATTCTTACGCTATCTGAGATTACTGTTTGTGTTGAAATTCACGGGCCAAACTCAGAACGGTGTTCATTAGCAGACGATGTCTCTCGTGGAAAAAATGAAAACTGGACCCATGATAAGTCCCTTCTCAAGCTCTATCAAATATCCGGGGTTAAAATATCAGCCACCTCGAAGAATCGTTTGATTGTAGTCCTGAGTGCCTATGAAAGAAATTTTACTCTTTATCTCCACAGGGATTACTCTATATTCCACACCAATCTTACTATAGCGATCAAAGACGATTCCGGTCTGAAGAAATGTACTGAAATGCCAAGATATTATTCGGGTTTCGAAGAATCGGACAATTCAAGCTGGGCACACGGTGAAGTTGAGAGTGGCTGTTTTAATGGGGTGATTCATACTTCGCAGGAAATCTATTACGTCGAACCAGCGATAAAACATTTTCCAGCTACTGAAGAATTCAGAGCTAAATGTTTGGTGTATCGTGTCCATGATATTGACTTCGGCGTCTTTCAGTCTTGTAATACATCCGAATGTGATTCGGCACCACAAAGTACCCTACTGAATAATATTGTGGACGACTCAACCCATATACATGGCTCAGTGTTCAGGAGGGAAGCCCGATCCAATAGAAACGCTTCTCATCAAGCTTTGTCTTGTACGTTGAACTTAGTAGCGGACCATTTATTCTTTCAGAACGTTGGTCAAAACAGCGTTTCTAAAACTATCTCAGAAATCGCGTTTCAAGTCAAAGAAGCGGACGCGATATTTCGCTCCACTGATATAGATGGAGATGGAGCCAGTGATAACATTGGTTTTGTCATATCAGGTATTACTGTTTACACGAGCGTGAGGGTCGCCGGTTATAAAATGGCAGATGACAAAATGGGTGACCTTGAATATCTGGAGAGGTTTTCAGAATATGATTTCAGCGGATATTGCTTGGCTATTGCATTTACTTTTCGCGACTTTGACAAAGGCGTTATTGGTCTGGCCTGGGTGGGTCACTCTAACAGATACTCGTCTCCAGGGGGAATTTGCCAGCAACCCGTGCTGATCACGCCCAAAAGAAAAATCTACAGCTTTAACACAGCATTGGTAACGTTCGTTAACTACGGTATCCGAATTCCGCGTCCAAAGTCCGTTATCACCCTCTGTCACGAGTTTGGTCATAATTTTGGAAGTCCACATGATAAGGATAACGAGCCCTCCTGTGCGCCCGGAGGTGAGGACGGCAATTTCATCATGTATCCTTATGCAACCGATGGCTCGAAGCCAAATCACAAGATATTTTCCTCGTGCAGTGTAAAGAGCATGAATCCAGTGATCATAAATAAAGGCTCGTGTCTAATCAAACACCCTGGTCCTGTCTGTGGCAATCGCATTCCAGAAGGAGAAGAAGAATGCGACTGCGGAGATGCTGCGTCATGTTCCGCTGTCGATCCATGTTGTACACCCAGTGATGCTCCCAATTCGGGCCCAGATCCGCCCTGCACTTTCGAGAGAACTAAAGGTAAAATATGCAGCCCGAAGGTCTCCACGTGTTGCACCGGTAGCTGTCAATTAATCACAAATTTTAATTACACTTGTTCGCAAAAGACAGACTGCAAACTGAGGTCTACGTGTGATGGCGTTTCAGCCAACTGTCCAGATGCCGAACAAAAACCCAACGGAACCCTCTGTTCGCATGGGCAAAGATTCTGCCATTTAGGGGAGTGTCAAACAAGCTTATGCAAAAGTTACGGATTGACAGAGTGTATGTGTACCGCGAACGACCATCTTTGTGTTGTTTGTTGCAGGACACCCACGGGGGAATGCAGGCCTATGGACGTTAAGGGAAATCTTGGCGGGGAAACAGGTGCTTTCCCTGGACAACCATGTAAAAATTACCTCGGTTACTGCAATAAAAACGGAAAGTGCATTTTGATTGACTCCGATAGCATGCTGGATAGCTTTGAGGGGATGTTCAGCTCCAGTAGTATTGAGGGTATCCGGACATGGTTCCGTTCTAATTGGTTTTACGTAGTCATCGGGTGTTTCAGTTTGGTGCTGTTGGTAGCGGTCTTCGTGGTAAACATCAGGCATTCTCTGAGCACCCACGTGCTGTCAAAACGGATGGGCAAGCTCGTAGCACTGCTAGGAGAGATCGAGAAACAGAAAGAAAGAGTTTCCCAGAAAATGGTAAAATCTCTGGACTTGTATGATCGGCGTCTTTCGAATTTACCAAAAGGGAAATCTTTGGACATGGTTGTCGCTGTCAGTCGTATTATGATGTTGTTTCCGACTGTACCTAAAGAGACCATATTACAGGCCGTGCGTTTTGCGTCCTGTGAGGAAGTGGCCGTGAAGCATTTACTTCTTCTCGGATACCCTCAAATTAGGATATTGTATTCTGAGAAATCGGACAATCCACGTTCTGTTGAGGAAGGCGAAACTTCAAGTGACATGTAGATACACCGTTGAACAGTACTCCACCATGAAGAGGTCCAAACCATACAGTGATATGCGTGAATAACCTGACTTTTCAAGACAGGAACACACATCTTGTATTCCAATATCAATCTATGTGCCAGGATAATTGAAACAAAATGTAATATGGAGTTTAGCGTCTCCTGATTAGTTTTATGAACATGTGAACATGCAGTGAGTTTCAAAACATTTAACACTGAGCCGCAATATACTCCGGCTTTTAATAAACAGTTGAACATGAAATTTGAATCCATGTTGTTACATCAGATGCTTCCTAAATATTGCGACACCAAATTAATGAACAGTTTGCGGTGAGTTGAAAATGGAAATTGAGCTAACCTTCTTACATCATTAAAAAAAAGCCAGTCAGAGAACGCAAACCCTGCCTCGTTCTTCATGTAGTCGGGGAACCTTCGCAGGCCTTCATTGAAACTACCATTGAAGGTTCTCTAAATCAGCGCGGACTAACAGACAGACCCCAAAACAATGACCTAGGGGCGAGGGTAATTACATTGAAATAATGTTTTCAGTTTTCGTCTCTGATGGGACCTACCGATCTTCGCGTTGGCATTTTGATGGACTTTCATATAGCACATGTTAACTTTTATATTGTTGTTATGTTACCAATTGAACTACCCGTGACGTTGATAATAATTGTTTGAATGATGTATTTTTACCCAGAACACACAATAAATCAAATATCCACTATCGTAAAATCAGTTCTTTAGAAGATGTTTATTCTTCTTGAACCTCCCCTACCCTACTCTTTGGGACCCGCTCGAAAACCGCCCTGGATCTTTCAATGACGACAGATAAACCTACATATGTTGCAGTTTACGTACCATTTCCCATTATACCAAGATGGAATGTCCAATTCAATCCAATCCATGTAAGCCTTTAAGTCACTCGCGATCCTCGAGTTTTTCAAACTTTCAACCAACCATCTCGCTGGGGGTCTAATAATACCCAGCCACCAGTCAGATTTTTGTACAGGATTCCCGACCGCGCGCACATCGCCGGAAGTGACATCATATATAGTAAAATAGATGTTTGCCGAACTTTTCGATTACTTTTCAAGTCTGCATAACACCTCTGTTCACCTATCGTTAAAAAGAATTATCTGGAGATTATTTTCCCTGTTTATCTGGACAGAGCATATGAAAAGTAGTTCGCTCATGTGCAAAATTGAAGGAGTTGTTCGGCCGGATTCAAACTGAACCGTGCGTACGTGGGTTTTCCCCTATACGTCATAGCAACGTAGTAAAGGTCAATTTCCGCTATTGAAGGCAGGGATGATAAATGAGCCTGTGAAATGGAGCATGCGCTGTGGGGAGGATGACTTTCAACAAAGAAATTCACCGATCATAGAGTCTCCTTTGGTAGTTCTTCGCGATGATGACTTCCGGTGCGGTGATGCTGTCACTTCCGCCGCGGTGATAAGCCTCCCCGAACAGAAAGTGGTCCCATGCCAGTGAGATTCCAAATACGCTTGTTGCCGCTTCGCCTGAATCACCGGGAATGTCCGAGAAATCTTCGGGAATGTCCGGTCATCTCCTGCAATGTCCGTAGGTCAATTGACCTTTGACCTCAGAGGTCAATCCTATCTTGAATATCCCCTAGACGCTTCATGTTATCTGCATAGCAATACATGTCCTGTGCAGCGAGAGAGGGCTAATCTCCATGATTTAGGTGAGATTCAAGCCAGCAGTGCCGAATGCTGACACGTCATCTCGGCCACGGGCAAGTACATCATATGAAAGGTTGAAAATACCCTGATATACCTTAGGTACTGTTGGTCGAGTCCCCGACACTATCGCCAGCACAATGCCCAGCGTAATGGCACGTGGGAACCCACTCATGAACATTTTTTCTTGCGGAGGAAACTATAAAGTGTGTGACATTGTTTTTTCGGGCTCACGCTGTAGAGTACGATGGGAGGGGTCTCATGGCCATTGGTTGACTTTCGTTGAACAGCCCTGACGCGCATGGGCAGTGGACAGGCAAGTTTGGGGTGAACGTATTGGGGTCGAGGTAGACCATCCGTATTTCAACTGGGTCGTGTGAGGTGTCATATTGAAAGGCTCGTGGAGTGGAGTCCGACTGGAGAGGTTTGTAGTGAAATTGCCCTCATTCTGCGCATTCGGGGAGTACCCGTGCCGGTTCAGCGGTGTGAGGCTAGAGGTCACCAGTAAAGCACCTTCGACCACTCGGCCACCGAGGGCCCCCGGAGTATCCTATTGAAGCGCTCGTTGGGTAGAGTCCGACGGGTGGTTGTTAGTGGAAGTGCCGCGAATCAGCGCATGCGCACTCGGGGAGTAATAGAGAGGGGCAGTTTTTGGAGGTGCGAGAAGGAGAGAAAGAGGCCACGTTGGTCTGGCTATCTGGTAGAGTTACTTGTGGGTGTTAGTGGTGGAGGTGGTAGTAGTTGTGATGATGGTTTTGCTGAATACCTAGCTTAACGCTTCAACGCCCTAGTGGAATAGCCCGAAAGTGTCGTCATCACCGGAAGTGACGTGATCACCTGAAGTGACGTTACCGCATGCATGTGCGCTCACCTCTTGGTGCCGCCTGGGGCCTATAGCTTGCAGGCCATAGTGTGCACCAGGGTACCGGCGGCACCAACAGGTGAGTGCACATGCATGCGGTGACAAAGGTCACTTCACCAATGGTCAAAGCACATGTGTGCGTGATTGGCCTATCGACAATGCGGAAAGGAATTACGATAGAGCGTTAATGTGTTAAGCTAGGGCTTAAAGGGGAATGTTATCACAATTTTTGAATGGGTAAAACCAATGAAAAGCATTTCCCTGTGGCCTGCTTTATTTTTTAGAATTATTTTCAAAATTTTAGCGATGATGCAATATCCTGAAATACGGCTCCAAAGTGCCTGATTTTTACTCCCAGTAAATCCGCCCGGCGATTACCCTGTGACGTCACACAGTGAAGCGGCCAGAGTCAAACATGGCGGATAACACAGATAGGGTACAAGCTCTGACACATATTCCGATTTCAGCGTTAACCACGTTGAAGACTGTGACGTTGGAGATTATACAGGTCTTGGAACTGAATAGAATGTAGAGGCAGTAAGCGATCATGAAACTAGGAGAAGGAGAATCTATCGAGTCATATAGATTTGAGCCATATACAAGCGAATCTGGGGTCAAACTGGGTCGTCCTGATGTCGGGCCTGTTTCAAGCCTGTGGCAGGCCGTGTCAGGCTGTGGCAGGCCGGTTTAAATACACTGATTACATGCTTTATACACGAAATTACAACTATCTGTGGATCTTACAATAATATTGATACATTTCTGCTTTTATCTGGCATTTTTTTAGGCATAGATCAGTTATTATAATGCACAGGATCGTAAATTTACTCTTCCGTGCTAAAAAACTTCTAAATAATATAGCAAAAAGGAAACTAGGCCGGCTTGGCTTATTGTGGATGTCACTATAATATATATATTCATTTAAAATCTACAGATAATTTGTTATTGTAAAGAGCATACTATGTAGTTATTTACGCCTTTATTTTTATATGTGTGCGTTTATTGGCATTGTATGGTTCATTATTTTTCATTTCTTACGGGACGGACAGATTGTTATACCGTGGCAGGCCGGCTTATTTACATTGTCTACGTGCTTAATTTTATTATGTGTTTGTCAATTATTGTTAGCGATTTGATGTTAAAACGGGAGCTAATCCATACCTGTGGATAAATCCTCTCAAATGAAAACAAAGTTTCAATTCCAAAGGCAGCTATTGTTGAAACAATAACTAATTCACCTGTGGAGAAGCCGTTTATTTCTTTTGGACACCCTGTTGCTGAACGCGCGACGTTAAACCTTAATTCTCTCACTCTCCCTCTTGGACACCCTCCCATAAAAAATTGTTTGCTTCACACCTTTCTGTTGGTTTCAGTTACTCTTCCGGGTGATCAATTTCAATTTATTGTATCAAAAAAACATAGAATGTGTGTGCTCACATGGAGATACAAAAAGACACCAAATAATCAGGATAAGCTGGTGCCAGAAGTGAATTTCCTATATACGGGAATAAGTTGATTAAAAGTACATTGATTATTACAGTTCAGGATGGACTGTTCGAGGAGACGATGGAAGCGGTGTGGGCCCAAACATGCAGGGAGATTTACAGTGCTTGTCTGCGGGAACGGTTTGTCGCTTGCCGAGTCCACGAGGTCGGTCGTCCCTGTATAACTCACGCACTCTGGCAGACTGAGGGGTTGTCTATTTTCTCTTTCTGTTAAAGATTTATTTGTCTTGATCTTGGAAATAGCTTCTTTCAGTATAGGGGGATATCCACACATTCTTGCCATCTCTGTTTTTGCATAGCTGTCGTCAGTGAAGTGAGCGAAATAAATGCGAGACCATTTCGTCGGCTTTCCCCACGTGTTTTGCACAAATTTCGTCGAATTTCTCCCCGATTTGTTCCCCGTTTGGCCACGGGTGCAACTTGAATCCATCTCCATTCGTGTTGCTACACCCTCCAACAACACACCGACAAGGTATGATGCCTCCAAAGTACGAGAATACAGTCGAAAAATATTGGAGCAACATTACTTGTTTACGTATGCTAATGCTAATGCTATGGCGGACTACATTTGCGTACACTTCGCCATCCATAAGATGGCTTGCGAATCGTGAGTCTCCATTATTGCGGAACGATATCCGGTATATTACGGGATTCTGTTCGGCCTTCATCCGGCAGAGAACAGACTCGATAAATCTGATAAATTACAGGTTTTCAAACCACTTCGGAAACAGATATAGGCTAGGCTTACAAAATATATAGGTATGAATAACTTTTGTATCACCCAAGAGGTGTGGTAGATCTGTAATTTTCAACAAGTAGGGCATCACATGATTCGAAAATGGTGAGTTACGTCGGGGTTACGTCGGTAGACTTTAGCTGATTGGCTGACGAAGTCACGTGGTAATGATTTCTGGAAATTCCCTCTCGCACTTGCCGAAAGTAGGCTGTAAATGGATACACACGATCCCAGGGTCAGTCTTACCGCGTATAGATGACCGAGATGGTTACAGGTTGTGGCGGACTGGTTCACTCTGTGACGTCATGGGTCAAAGGTCACCGCTTTGACAGGCTTGTGGTAGGAACGCGTTTAAATCGCCAAATTTGCCGTTTTAAAGTTCGGAGATCGGGGGGAAAACTATATAGTCGATTTCTTACAGTATCAATGTATATATTAACGTTTACATAGGTCCGGCGATAACATTCCCCTTTAAGATATGGCGCCAAGATACGGCGTTCAGACGGGCGTTAAAGCGTCGAGACGGGCGTCACTGCATTTCGATGAATTAATTAATGTCACGGTGACACCCGTCCGATTATGAATGTACATATGCCTAACTACTATATAAAGCAAAATATCGCATTTGTACCCAACTTTCGGGTCGTTGTTGGTCACTTGAAATATTGCTGAACGCGAATATTAATTCGCTCTCTCTCTCCGCAACTTTCGAGTTCCCGTGATTGGCTACCTGACCAAGAATAGTTTCTCAATCTATATTTTAAATAATTGCAACGTCGTTTGGTAAAAGTGAAACCGACGACATTACTTGTCAGATCCTCATTTTATACCTTCGATCTTGAAGGGCGGCTGTGATTTAGCGGGAGATCACACCCTTTCCGGAAAGTGTTATACTTCATTAACGAATTTCAGTTTAGAAAGTGATTCAATCAGAGCGAATGGATCGTTAAACTATTCTGTCCCAACAGTATACAACACAAGAGGAACTGTGTTGCTAAGGAATTAGCACCAATACCATTCTGTCCGCTCACTGTGCAGCAAGTTGAAAAGACGATTGATTGTATACGCCTATGTAGTCGTCAAAAGAAAGAAAAAAGAAAGGGATCATTATTTGCTTGAGGTCGACGGTTGTCAATATATTTTTTTCTACTTTTTTGATGTTATCAGAATTTGATCATCAGTTCACGCTCGTTCGAGCACCATTCGCACAACAAGTAATTATTAGTTAGTAGTTATAAAATAGAAATGTGTCATTGTGGAATAAGACTGATAAGGGAGGCCATTGGAAATATTGCAGGAAGCACCAATAGATTACGTCTAATAATATAATCGATTTTAGTCCCATTTTGCGGGAAAAGATGCTTAGTACATTGTCCGCCTTTTGAACTAATGTGATTGTTTCCTGTGGATGGTAAGCCATCTATGACCTAGTATGTCTGTTGCCATAGCAACGAGTACTTTATGGTCGATGTTGGTACTGTGGTATCCGTCGTTTATTTGATCAGTGTCTAGACCAATAATCAGATCAATAAAGTATAATACACATAAGTACTTCGACCAAATGACTCACTATTCCTATATGCGCCATCGCACGCAAAGTATAAAGAACTGGATCATTCCAGTTTCGTTAGAAATAAAATTGATAAGCATTTTTTATTCTTCAAATCAATCAATGAATCTGCTTTCGGCGGCTTTTGTGATGATGAATTGAGATTATTCTGAACCAAAAAGAATCTGTACCTGCATCTCCATAGCCTGTTTAACAGTTCCATCTCTCATCCTGTAGAACTCTGCGATGTGGGGGTAAGTCGAGTTGAAAAGTTCCAAATATTCTTTCAGAAGGGGTCCGTTTTCCCCATTCGCAAGTGTTCGTTTTCATGTCATCGGCGGGGGGGAGGTGTTGCCGGTGAAAAAAACCCCAACAACATATTTGTTTGGTTTTGTTTATATTGTTATATGTTATATTTGTTGATATTGTATTGCCTCATCTCTTGATACACAATGGATAGCATTTAAGGGCCTTGAACACTTTCCATTTTGTATCAAAAGATGTTTGAGGCCGCATTCACGCTAGTAGTAGTAGTGAAAGACACTGGTCGACTTGGCCTTAATTTTTTCATATCATTAATTTCCGGAAAGATCAATGCGCGGCAATGTAGTGAACAATATACTGGAACAGTATCCAAATAAGTTATCATGTCTAGACATAGTTCGTGGTAAACGTTTTCCTCGCCGAATAGTCTGGAATTTGTCGGGCGGCTGGGAATATCAAAAGACCGTCTTGCGGAAGGATTGTTACTTTGAGTATCAAATCCTGGGATAGACTATCTGGAAGATACCGTCTTCCAGATATTCCGTCCCAGGATTTGATCAGCAGAGTAAAGGATTGTACATATTCTTGAACGAAACGCCAATCAATGTCAAATTGATTAGGCAGAATTGTCGTGATTGGCTTATTATGGGATCTCGGAAAAGACCAGCAAACAGCTTCCACGGTTTTTTTCATAGTGTTACCACTAGATGGTATTTCCCCGATATACCATCTTGGTTTACCTGAATTGGGATCGCGGAATCATGCAAATCACAAAAATTTGGACATGTCGCTAAATATCCGTTAAGACGGACTTTACATGAACTCATGGATATTTTTTATTGAGAAATAAAGTATAGGGTGTGGGTATTTGTTCGATGGAAGGGGTCTCGGAGCCGTTGTTTGACAGTCGATAAAGTCACAGTCGATAAGTATCCGGCGATGCCGTCACTTTCATCAAGGGCCAATGGACGAAGGATGTGCGTGTGGGTGGACGATCGACAATGCGGTAAGTCTTGACCATTATAGATAAGTATATATCGAACAAAAAACCTCTTTATGCATGTTTCATAGACCTAAGCAAGGCATTTGATTCAGTTGATCGAGAGATTTTATTCCAAAAACTATTAAATAAAGGTATTGGAGGGAAAATATTCAACATTTTGAATTCACTTTATAATAATATAACATACAGTATGAAGATGAATGACAACATATCTACACGGTTCCAAAGTCACCTGGGAGTCAGACAGGGATGCAGCCTTTCTCCCACACTATTTAATATATTCATCGATGATATAAAGGAAAGGTTGGATGATAGTTGCCTGCCCATTGACCTGAATTATCATAAACTATCACACCTTCTGTTTGCTGATGATCTCTTACTACTTTCAGAGTCCCAAGAGGGTTTACAAAATTGTCTTAATAAACTCCACCAATATTGCATAGATAACCACTTGAAGGTCAATTTAGAGAAGTCCAAAGTAGTAGTCTTCAAAAAAGGCCCAACGTTTTCAAATCAAAGGTGGTTTCTTGGTGACACTGAAGTTTCACAAGGTAATTGTTACCAGTATACTTAGGTGTTGTGTTCTCCAGAACTGGACATTTTAGATTGAATGCTGAACATTTGAGTAGTAAGGGTATGCGTGCCTCATACTCCCTGCTGAATAATATTTCTGGGAAAAACGTTCCATTAAATATTAGCTGCCATTTATTTGAATCTCTGATCAAGCCCATACTACTTTATGGGTCTGAAGTCTGGGGAGCAGACCTTTTGTTGTTTCAAAACCCCGATACGATTTTGGTAGAGAAAGCACAACTAGGATTTTACAAACGTCTTCTTCAAGTTCACAAATCTACCCACAGCTGGGGAGTACGGGGCGAATTGGGTGTATACCCCTTAATCTATGATATCGTAATTCGTTCGGTAAAATTTTACACTTATGTCCAAGGTTCCCCTGATAGATTGACCTATCATGCTCTACAAGAGCAAAAAGTATTATGTGCTAAGAGAATCGGTTGGCTCTATAAACTTAAAGATTTTCTTGGCAATGAACTTGATGTTGATATTGACAACACACAGTGCCACGAATTACAAAAGTCCCTCGATACACTATTTCAGGGTCGGTTTAAAGCTTCTCTTCAGGATCCAATAGCAGATACAGGGTCAAATAACAAGATGAGAACATATCGGTTGTTCAAAGAAAACATCAAATTTGAACCATATCTAATAATGTGTAAAAATACAGAATCTAGAAGATTTTTCACAAAACTCCGACTAAGTAACCATAAGCTTAAAATCGAGACCGGACGGCATGTTAAACCACCAATACCGGTTGAACAACGTCTGTGTGACCGGTGTAATTTAATAGAGGACGAAATGCACTTTGTGTTGTCTTGCTCAATTCATGATGCACAGAGAGATATCTTGTTTACCAAGGTCACGGCCACTTACCCTGGCTTTGATGAATTATCAGATAAAGATAAATTTATCTTTATCATGTCGTTGGTAGATATACCTTTAACTAACATAATATGTAATACAGTATACAAATGGTACATGAGGGTAAATCCAAGTTAAACTGTATAGACCGGAACCCGCCATAACTGCCCTTGATGTCTTATCATGCAGTATGTATATATATCAATGTGTCTGTTCTGTATTGATTTGATTTTATTATTCTGTTATGTACTCTACCCTACTGGGGTGTTCGTACAATAAAGTTGAATCTTGAATCTTGAATCTTATGGCATTAAGATAGAGCTTTAAGGCATGCAGATGGGTTAAGGCGTAACGACCGGCGTTGACGGGCGTCATTGCATGTCGATGAATCTGTGTCAATTCCATGGGATATCTAGACCAATCAGAGTTTTAAAGCTATTTCACTTGGGCATTGAAGCGTTTGAAGCGTTACTGTGTTACGTTCATAAAAGCAAGCATATCCCAAAGACGTGCACAGTAGACGTTTAACCGTCAACAGTGGTTATGCTACACGATATGATGAGACCCCAACATAAATAAAAACAAAAAATATATGGCTAAGAAATGGAAACAGTATAGCCTGCTGCCGCTTGAAATGAAAGGCGACCCCACGCATAGGTTCATCATGAAGACCAAACATCACTTGGAAGAGGATATGGAGCTACCACTCATAGTGGCCCGGAAAAATGCGGTCATAATTATTCTTCAAATATTACAGTATCCTGGACTGCCCGAAGACGCTTAGGACCCGAGCAAACGGACGAGGGACAATTTTTGATAGACATTGTGATTATCTTCAAACAGTTAAAATATAAGAAAATGTTAAATACTATTTATATGATTTTTTCATGGATATGCTTCAAAACCAAGGTTATTCCCTATGTTTTCTGGGTTATCAACTGGAGCATGGGCCACTCCATTTGACAGTGGCTACAGCTAGAAAATGCACACCAACTTACATTTTTTCTTTGTTTTTCCTGATATTACACAATTATGAATGCAAACATGTTATTCAAAAAGTTAATTACTTTGATGTACCAGCAGCGGACATCCTTAAAGGAAATCGCCATATCTTAACCTAGGGAAGGGAGATAACCTACTGAAAAAAACAACAAAAAACAGGCAACAACATGAAAAATGGCCACCAAAGCACAAAACCCAGCTGACTATCTTGCAAACTCGCTCTTTGTCTAACTCGCTGATAAATGTTAACACTGAATGTTTGTCTCTGTCTTAAACTATATATATTGATGTTTTAACTTCGTATATTGATGTCTTAATGTCTCTGTCTTTCAGGGGCAGCGGGGGCAGCCAGGATTAGAGAGGGTGGGGGCTCAGCCCCCCTAGTTTCAACAAAAGCTGGGTGACTTTTTCATGATTTTGGTCCTAATGTGACCAGATATACAGGCCGGGATTTTTTCCCCGCGGCGCCTTTGCACTGGAGGGGCACGTTGATGTTTGGTTTAAAGTGCTCTGATTTGCTCATTCTTCTGTTCCATTCGCAATGACCAATAACTGTTTTAGATGTTAATTTACATAGAAATTGCATTAGCTTTATTGGACGATTAGCTGATTATCAAATTTAGGAATCAAAATTGCGTTCATATTATTTCTTTTTTGTGTTCACATATTTCTCTTCAAACGTGTCAGCGCTCTCCAACCCTCTGCTGAAATGTTAATTACTTTGAGATAACTGCGTATAAATGGATTTCTTCTGTCTGACGTAATTGGTAGGCATAGATATCCGTCGTGTAGCGCCAGCATGAAACCAGCATAGTGCAGCCCAGAGACCCACTTAGCGTTAAATAGAGGTCTGGATTAGGCCTACCAGCTGGCTTTTATCATTTCAGAGAATCCCCGGATGAAAACATAAACAAGAAATCCGTCTATAATTCGAATTTTGGAAAGGAAAAATACTTTTTTTACATTCAAAAGTTATCAACTCAATTTTTCTTTTAAATGACGAGAAAAATCACAAAAACAATCTCAAACTGCGTCATACGTCGTTTTATATGCCAGAAATCGGTCAGAATGCGTCTACAACCATCTAGGAGCGCGGAGCTTCCGGCCCCTGGACCATCGCCTAAAGTGCTAGTCGAGCCCCCGCCCCAACCACTTTTTGAGAGCTTCCGCCGCCGCTGTCTTTAACCTTGTATATTGATGTTTTAATGTCCGTCTTAAGAGTACAGAGCCCCCTGCACACACTTTTACACACCCTTTAGAACTTGTCTTCAAACAGCTAAAAGTATGCCAAACAGCTATGGTAATGTATATATTTCTTGAAAGTACATTTTCTGGAGATTTCAAATATATTAGTTTGTTTCATGTAAACTTGTATGCTTTGAAGATATTTGGATTTTAAGTAAATTTAATTTCAAATTTAATTTAAATTTTTAAAACATCAATATACAGAGTTTGAAGCTGAATTGAAAGTCAACAGAATAAGAACTAGACCAAATTTGACAAAACTGCGACACGGATTTCCTGCTGGAGTTGTCTTCTACAGGAAATGATGATGCAAGTTATGATAAGTTGAATACTTTTTTTGAAAATAGCCATTTAAAAAAGAAGGCTCATTTATATATTTGGAATCCCTACGAAATGCGCTTTCAACAGATCAGATGTATACATTACCAATACCATAGCCATGGGGAATACTTTTAGCTGACTTTTAGACAAACTCTGGAGGGTGTGTAAAAGTGTCTGCAGGAGGGCTCTGTGTCCTTAAACTCTGTATATTGATGTTTTAAAAATTTATGTAATGTCATTAGCCCTTATGGGCACAAAAGCGCAATGACGTATTCTATTCTATTCTCGCTCTGTGAAGATCCAGATTTTATAAACACACTTACACGAAAGCTGTGGGGATCGGCTATACGCCGGTCATTTCGATCCTGACGTCATCAGTATGTGCGCTGAGGATATGAATATTTATGAGCTGTCTCTCTTGGCCTGTCGTGTCAACAGAAGTGGGTCACACGCACGTGTCGGACAGTTGAATCATCCTCATCTTTCGTTTGGCGTTTCCTAACAAAGTTTTTATCTTTTTACATCCAAAACAACTTCAAAGAAGACAACCAAACTGTATGGCCATACCCACAGGCCCGCAAAACAGGAGTTTTGGGGGGTGTGGGCGGTGGTATTAGGGTGAAGTGTCGAAATATGGGGTCTCTATATATAACCCCATGCTTTATATAAATCAATGTTGATTTATATAAAGCATGGGGGGGGGGGGGTACAAAATGTAGGGGTCTGCCATGGGGCCCATGTCCCCACCTTTTCTGGAGTGGAATCAAGAAGACAATTAATATAGCTAATACTGTTCCATATGCATGAACACCATTCTGTTTTTTTCATTCTAAATATCTTAACGGTACACTGCAATTTAGCCCTCATCAATATTCAGTATGTTTCAACTGCTTGGGAAGTCCTTGAATTTGTATCTTAGTATTTGATCATGATGTTTTAGTATGTAAAACATGGAGTTGCCAGAATTGACAAAAACAGTTTCTGGATATATTTTTCAGGTCTGTCTATATACACTGTTTGGTAGAGATGTAGCTAAATAATTATAATTTAGCCTATAGCCCACATATATTCCAATAGCTTTCATCATAAAACATTCTTTAAGAAGCTGCCACTAATCCAAGGGATGAATCCCGATCCTTAGGGGCTCCTTCTAACCTAAAGCATGGCTCGCATCTCATAACCCTGAAAGAGTACGAAAGCTTACTTAATAAAACATTCATATGAATTCACTAATCCGGGGACAGGGATTAAGTCATTTTTTGTGCCAATGCTAATCCAGGGCAAAATTGAATTAAAAACTCAATGTCAATCCCAAACTTTGTATGTTTTATGACTGAAATACTAGGAGTTATGACAACAACTAAAGAAACCCATGATTTTATAAGACGGAGAAACAATATGACCTTCGTTAAAAATGGTTTGCAAATTTGAAAACATGCCAAAAACTGAAATGACCTATATTTGAGTAAAATACTCCCATTTTGAACTTCTACTCCTCAGATATATGCCCCACCCGCTATCTCCTAAACTCAACATCACCCTATTAACACACCCGTACATAAGAACCTACCTGTAGTGTACCCTCACTACTTCCAGGTAGGTTCTTATGTAGTGAGTGAGGGTACAGATAGGTTCTTATGTACATACATGTATGTATATGTTACTGTAGTGAGTGAGGGTACAGGTAGGTTCTTGCGTACATACATGTTTGTATATGTAGTGAGTGAGGGTACATTGCGATGCCTATTGTACACACACGTGTACAATTTCAAACCTAACAATCCTCACTATGAATGCCTATATTGTACACATATATGTGCACATTCAGCAGAACTCCCAAATAACGCTGTGAGCGGTCTAATCAACACAAATTATCAACAAAAGCACATAAACTTGTCAGAAAATGCTAATACTTCCCATTCGTTATACCTTCCCAATGTTCATGCAATAACATTGAGCAACAGAAATGTGCTTTGAGTTTCTATATAGTACAAGTACTTATTTGAGAGAATTCATCGAACTTTCTTAACAAAGTACATCCATACGAAAATGTGCGATATTGAACCTGAAATATAATAGTAACAGGGAAATAATTAAAGAAGATAGCAGGACTCTGGTTACTGTTACTCCGGTTACAGTTTGTCCGGGGCTAAATGTTGAGACAAAACTTTACTCAAAACAGAGTATGCAACAATAGTAATATATGAACAAAGCTTTATGATTATTCTAAATGTACATGTATTTGGATAATATGCTGCTTTCTATCATGTTTAGTTTAAAAAAAAGGACATGACCCCCAGACCACTATAGCTCAAATGAGATTTCTCTTTGAAACATTGATTAAACAAAGTACATCTATAGCAAAATATATATGCAAATTGAACTTGATATGGGACCAATTAAGTATTACTTACGCAAAAATTTTGAATTTTTCACCCCCTTTCTCCCTACTATATGCAAAATTTAACCCAGCATACATAGGAAAAAATCCACATTTTTAACCCCCCCCCCCTCCCCTCTCGCTGCGTACGTAATACTTGAATGCCCCTATATAGCAACAGGGAGATGGATAGCGTGAATCGGGTTACCATGACTCCGGTTACAGTTTGTGACCTCATGACCCAGTGGCCATGTTTAATTTATGCGAAACCATCACAGATTCTCGTTGCCAAGATATCTTTAAAATGACTCACCCTAGGCACACCAAACTTGCAGTGCACATCCATATGCTCGTGACCCAGAATGCCATTGAATCTGGACACGATCAGTTGGAAACTTTGGTGGCCATCTTTAATTTATGCTAAACCATTAATGTTGTGTATCTTGAGTACCATTTCGCTGTTCATTGTGAATCTTGGTATAGATCATCGATGCATCAAGAAACTTCAAAGGAATGACCAAACCAGTTTCCCTTATTTGGTGAAATCCTTGGCGGCCATCTTTAATCCATGCAAAATCTTTAATGATGCATATCTCTGATACCATTTATGAAACTTGATATACAGCATAAATGTATCAAGATACTTGCTATGAATTTTCTCTGAGTGGCGGGAAGGAGAACTATGATACATGGGTGGCGAAACGGCGGGGCAATAATTCCAGGACCGCTGATCACAGTATGCTAGAGTCGGGGCAATGTCACAGCGTCTGAATGTACGATTTCATGCTGGACGAGTTCGAGTTATATTGTTTTGCTGTACTAAACACCCCTGGCATTACGTAATTCAAGATTTACAAAATATCTATACCACACCTTTTAACGATGTCCGCAGGTGGTAAATGAAAGTAATTAACATTTTGAATGTTGTTGCATTCATAATTGTGCAATATGAGAAAAAAAAAACAAGAAAAAATACAGGTTGGTGTGCATTTTTTGGCTGTAGACAACGTTAATTGGACTGACCCATGCTCAATTTGATAACCCAGAAATCATAGAGAATAGCCCTAGTTTTGAAGCATATTCATGAAAAATTCATATAAATAGTATTTAACTTTTTCTTATATTCTAATTGTTCACAGATAATCACAATGTCTATCAAAATTCTCAGCTAGAAGGCTTAAAGGAAATCCCTATCTCTTAACATAGGAAAGGGAGATAACCCAATAGGAAAAACAAGCAAAGTGGCTGCCAAAGGCAAAAACCACCAGAGGACATCCAAGTAGGTGGTACACATTATGTGTAGTATTTGAGATGTATGATGACTCAGTCAGTAAAATCAATTCAAACGGAACAATTCAACGTGATGTATGTGCAGGTCGATATACACATATACTCAAGAAAAACTTAATGCAAGCACATGCAGGTCGATATACACATATACTCAAGAAAAAATGTATCGCACCCAAAAGAATCCAAAGGCCTCGGGATTGAAATGACAGGCCTCAGAATTGAAATGACAGGCATCAGTATGACAGGTTTGCCTTATTCTGGCAAGATGTTAGGACAGGGTCTCCTCTTTGTGCTCATTATTCTTAGGTTGTACACCATATCATAATTGAAGTGACAGGCCTCAGTATTGAAATGACTGGCCTGCATTATATCTGATACGATGTTAGGATGGTCTCACTTTTGTGGTCATTATTCCTAGGTTGTACGTACCATATCATAATGAGGAATGAAATGACAGGACTCTGGATTGAAATGGCAGGCCTCAGTATATTGAAATGACATGCCTGCCTTATATCTGATAGGATGGTGTCACTTTTGTGGTCATTATTCCTAGGTTGTACACCATATGATAATGAGGAATGAAATGACAGGCATCTGGATTGAAATGACAGGCCTCATGATTGAAATGACAGGCCTGCCTTATATGTGATAGGATGTTAGGATGGTGTCACTTTTGTGCTCATTATTCCTAGGTTGTACACCATATCATAATGAGGAATGACATGACAGGCCTCATGATTGAAATGACAGGCCTGCCTTATGTGATAGGATGTTAGGATGGTGTCACTTTTGTGCTCA
>JAVTVY010013957.1:0-53483 GCA_036873755.1 Hanleya hanleyi
ATTGGTGAGTTATTTTATATTGCAGAGTGATGATAAATTGATGAGTGAAGATATATTGGTGAGTATATATTGGAGAGTGACAATGAATTGTTGAGTGAAGATATATTGGTGAGTGAGTATATTTTGGTGATGAAGATATATTGGCGAGTGAGTATATATTGGTGAGTGAATATACCCTTGTGAGTGAGTATATACTAGAGAGTGTTGATATATTGGTGAGTGATTTTATATTGCAGAGTGATGATAAATTGGTGAGTGAATATGTTGATGAGTGGGTATATATTGGTGAGTAAGTATATAGTTTGTGATATTGAGTCAGCAAATAATTATTTACCTTCTCGAGATTATTATAATTAAAATTTCTTTGATCAATTCATAAAAACTAATCATCCACATTTCCAAATCATCACTTTCCGACATGTATTACTCAGTTGACATTTTCTTAGAAGTCCCAAGAGCGAAACGTATAGAACCCAAACGTCGTGATGAAAAATGAAACATTGTTGAAAGAAACGTTAAATCATATATGCTAGGTCCGCATCTTGGGAGAGTAGATACCTCCTATAGTGTTGTCTATAATTTTAATATTGTATATACCGGTACCTGCTAATTGGTACTACTAATTTGATGAAAAAGAGCAGCCATTATAATGGTCTCCAAAAACTAAAACATTAAATATGCATGAAACTCAACTACATGTTATTTCAACATTGTTTTGACTATATGGTGATTAAATGTTGGAACAGCAACTCGTGTCTGGCGAATATATATAACCTTTGAAGTTGTTTATTTCAAAAAAAAAGGTTTTGGTATACGCTCAAATTGGCCTGTACAGAGGAGATGGTATTGTAAGGCGGGCTTTTTGCCCACAGCCAGCCGACTCCTAGGAATGTACATTTGTTCTCTCCATCTGTCAATCACAATGCAATGTACAACTCGTCGTCGGCGGCAACTGTCAATCAACGGACTGAATGTTACAGTGAACCATGATAGCTTCACATATGAACATTCGGTACCAAGGCGTTATTATTTCAACACGTTGCAGTCGATTTTACATGCACATATTGGAGAATAAATACACAATTTAGGCGAATATATTGCCGTTGTAACGGGTAGCGACTGATCGTTCGATTTCAACGTTTGACTAGCCCGTAATGTCCACACAATATCGTGTCATCGGTAAACAATATTTAGTTTACTTTTAATTGGTTCATAATGATAGCCTAAAATCTTATTTCCGATATAATGAATGCAATTTTTTTTTTTACAAAAATGAGAAAGATTGAAATAACTTGTCGACATCACACATGTTGCCCTCCTGGGATTCGAATTCGGTAAAACAAAATTTCGAGGCGCTTGTGATCTAACGTCTGTATCCACTACACCACGACGTACGATCAACTGTAACGGGCTATTTTTGTCACTTTAATCGACTTACGAAAACTTCAAACGTTATGAATCATAACTTTTCATTTTTTAGTATGAAGGACTCCTTGGACCAAAAGATCTTCCAGCAGTGGGGATATAATGTTACCACACAACACCAGGTAAAATGGAGTTCTGGTCCAAGGGGTCCTTCGCGTCTAATTGAGTGTCTGAAGGACTCGATTTAGACCCTTTTTTCACGAAATAGCACAAGCTGTGGATTTCAGTTTCATGTGATAACTATAATCATAACGCAATCGCACTAAAACTTTTGTGTACTTATATCTTCTCTTGCCGTTACATTAAAACCTAAGTATTTTTAGGACATTTTATGTCCTTATCGTACCATCACCTTTGTTAAAGCCGAACTTTTTCATGAACTGAGCTTTTTTAACCATTGATTTATTTATTATACAATCAACGGTTAATTTACACTAATTATTCTTATAAAAGACGGTAAAAAATAATTGATTCCAAATTTTGCCGCAAAATTGCAATTGTAATATTTCCGTAGTATAAATATAATATTTATTTAAAATTTTCATTGATCTGTTCGAAGTCGTTCTGGCAGTCATTTGCCCCAATAAACATATATGTTCTTGAATTATACATATGTTTCAAGATGCACTCGTTCTTCTGTCATTAAAGTATTATAACAGAAAGCTACCTTTATCGGCGCGTGAAATACTTTCCCGTAAATGACAAAACCCCAGTGGTACCTCGCGCAGATCCTGTGCATGTAAACTTTGATTGGTTCAGCGAGGCAAAAACCTGACGCTACAAAGACGATGCACAGACTGACCCAGTGACCTACTTTCTGCAGGATAAACAGCACCGTCGCTATATCGATTTCAGCGCTAGATCATAGCGTGTTGGCAGCACGAGGCGGCTATGGTATGTGCACTGGGCCGATGCAGCAAAAGGAAATCGCCCGTAAATTTTATAAAGCTGACGGCGTTGGCTCAATGTGATGCTATGCATCTGAGTGTTCGGCTTTTCAACAATCTATGAAACAAAAGCGTGTGTGGATATTTTTACACTTTGAAAACAAATACTTACATCGGAAGTCTTAACCTGCGACTATCCGGATTATTCAATCTGTGGCTATTCAAATTATTCTTAATATGCGGCTCTCCTAAGATTCGACTTTCTGTAGACGTGGCAGTTTCCTACATTACATTAGATGTGTGGTAAAATATTGTAACTGCCTGATGTATTCAAATCATATCTTCGCGTGAATTCAGAGTATTGTCTGTAGCGTTATTAGTTCACACGCGTGCTGTTGATATATGATATCATCGGTTCATCGCTTCTGAAAAATGTACCTTGAAAGTCGGACTGGGTTTTCAGAATAGAAATATTAAGACCCAAATAAGAATAATACCAACCGCTAAAATATTTTACAATGTGTCGCTTTTATATTGATGAAAAGACTGAATCTCGATGATTGAACAATAAAATAAAATGTTGAAAAACATTGTTTAATTAACATTAATTAATTTGTAACTGTCGGGAGTTAAAAATCGTAAAATTACTATGTAGCAAATTATACATGCGTGAAAAAATAATGCCGTACCGGTACAATCAACATGCTGTCAGCAAAATGTAAAATAGTTAAGATCTAACTTTTAATTATTTGTATTTCTATGCCCCATGGAGATAAAGGAATTCATTATGATAACACTATAATATTGAGGTGAGAGAATTCACAGGGGCTCGCTACCGTTGTTAATTGGTTATGTTGATCGTGGGGGGAGGGGTCGACGTTGTAAAATTTTCTTTACAACTTCAACCCCCCCCTGCAACATCAGCATAATTAACCAATTAACAACGGTAACGAGCTCCTGTGAGAGAATCCACACAGGAACACCATGCTGTTTTCCCAGCACCTGAGAAACCTGGTAATAGCCGCTTTTAATTCGCTTACACGTTCATATTTACATCCGGATTTGAACATGGGGATGTAAGTAGGCCCCTACCGTATACTGAAGCTAGAAAAATGGATGTTTTATATGCGATCAGAGACTATGACGGGAAACTTGAGATTCATGTCGAATTTGACGAATTCATGTTCAAATACATAGCACATAGCGCCAAACATCCTGCACGCTTCATTGAAATATCCCCGAAAATCAGGAAATTGGAATGCGTGAAATTGTCATGTATGCTATAGTAATGCCATATGATGTGTGTGTGTGAAAAGTACCGGTATATATTGCTTATAACAGAGCCATATGCAAAATTGGTGAAATCCATGTTGATGGCAAAATACTTGTCAGTTAATGATTCGGTAATAGCAACACCTTTTGTCTTGCTGATATCATCGAAAACTCTATTTTTTCCCTAACATGAATTAGAAATTTTACCATCGAAAAATGGTGTTCAACACATCATTAAGAAATGAACGAGGGTGCTTTGAAAATGGCTCAACACAATATTGGCGGTGACCGAGGAGTCGTGATACTGGTTTATCACTAAATAATAAACACCCTCCTCAACTGGTATTGACCAACACCATTATTTGGTTTCGAACTGATCGCAACATCTCTTTTTCTTTCGATTGTTAGATTTGGTCAATATCATTTATCAACACCAGTTTATGGTGATGACTATAGCCCTCAACATCAAATAAATGTGCTGGTTCAACGCCACTCTATTCTCTCGCGAGGTAATTATGTTCGTTTATCGATTTAGACGAGAACAAAAATCATCAGTGTATTCCATATATGAATCGAACTATAATTTTCTCGTATTTAATTATTGGCTTGAGAAAGAAAATACTGAATTTTCGTATTCTAAATTTTCACCGAGGAGAGTTAATTTAAAAAATTAACACGAATGTTAAGAAATAGACATTTTTATTTTATTTTTAACAGTTCTGGTGATATTCTTGGAGGGAATTCCATTCATAAGTAAAATATTTAACAAAAAAACGTGTTACAAGATATCCAAATTTGGTAGGATTGATGCTAAGGAAACGTCTCCAAAAATCGTTCGTTTTTCGTCAAGAAATGTGTGATGTTTTTCTCGATATCGGTCAAAGGTGACAGCGAGTCGAGAATTTTTATCAGAAAACCAAATGAATCGCGACAGCGATTGTCAAAGAAAAAAACGATATCGCGAATCGAGAAACCTTCACAAATTGTTCTCAGTGGAGAAAAACGGATTGAAAATAGTGTCGCTTTTGAGTTCGCCTAGTTTGGTGCCCTGACTACCATATTACTGGAGGGAACCAGGCTACTCTCAGATCGGAGAAGGGTCGTTTGGGTGGCCATATGTTCAACCGAACTGATTATCTCTGGCCTATATATTCGTTAATCTTGCATAATGAAAGATAGCTGCTTATGAAACATGTGATATTGAACGCTTTTTAAAAATCGAGACGAACATGATACATAACATATAGGTTAGTCTTGCATTGTTAAAGCTGAAGCTATATATACGACTTTCATAACCCGTTATTTAATTATATTCCTACATTGTGAAACACCCTGCCAGAAAATACTGGCTCGGGTGAGAATCCCGTTATTTTGCGCGGGAACTGGCTAATGACGTCAAGTGGGGTAAGCTCTAGCGACTGACACATGTTAACTCAATGCAAACTGCAAACACTATCAGAATATAATCGAACAAAACTCTGCCAATATCTATTCGATTTTCATTCTGTTTAAGGATTATTAGAAATTATAAATCTCATTTCTGTATCTTCAGCCGTTTTCTTGTAATGTTTAAAAGAAAACGTGTAAACGATCTTCGGCGAAAAAGTTCCGAGAACCGACAGATACCGACACGTTAAAAGCTGCTGACACACGGCACACATGTAAATCAGAATATAATCAAGCCAACCCCCCCAAGAAACTTTGAAGATGTTATGGCAAGACTAGGGGAAATTAATGGATATTTTAGAAAATATATAGGCTGCCGAAAATTGTTGAAAAAGCGAAAGACTCATATCTCGGCATTTTCACTCTTCACCCTTTTCTAAATTGGAGTAAATCGGTAAACTGGCGAGAATATTATATTTTCTCCGAACCATAGGGTTCTTACAAAAAGCTGAAGAGTGAAGAGCCGAGATTTCAGTCTTTCGCATTTTTCAACAAATTTGACAGCCGATATTTTCTAAAATATCCATTAATTTTCCCTAGTCCTTTATTAATGGTCGATATTAGAAAAAACACTAAAGTACTTACCATATTTGCTGGTGTTTTTATCGATTATATTCTGATTGACAGGTGCGCCACGTGTCAGCAGCTTTTAACATGTCGGTATCTGCATGTCGTCCTATATCTCAGAATGTTCCGCTCGGCTCTCGAAACTTTTTCACCGAAGATCGTTTACACGTTTACCTTCAAACATTACAAGAAAACGGCTGAAGATACAGAAATGAGATTATATTTTCATAATCCTATAATACTATAGATGAGATCCACTCTACTCGGATTTTTTATTTATAGAGGGGCTTTTAACGTAATTGATAAAAATAAGAAGAAAAAAAAAAATATCGCAAAAAATCTGGGCGAATTGACCCCATTTTTCAGGCAAACATTTTGCCATGATTTAAAAGGAAATATTTTTCAATACATTTCTGAAACGGGCATCTCTTCAGGTTTAATAATCCCTAAACAGAATGAAAATCGGATGCATTGAGTTAACATGTCAGCATAGCTGCATGGAGCTACCCCACATGATGTCACTAGCCAGTTCCCGCGCAAAACAGCTCTTTTCTACATGGCCGTATGCTTTAATATAATGCCCTCATATAATCCTTAATTGTATTCATTTGCCTCTCGATGGTTTCGCGATATTCTTTCAAAGATTTTTCGTTCGAAATTTCTTGACATTCTCTCAATCAACAGAAAACGATTGATTCCCGATAGACTAAAAAGACGACTGAAAAAGATATCGAGAAAGCCGATCGAGAAATTTGAAAACCATTCAGCATGAAGGCCCATAGGGGACACCGACTTAGTTTTTGCACATTTTTTTCTGATTTTCTCGAGGTTTTCTCTGTTTCTCGCCTATTTTCTACAAACAGTTTCTATAGTTTATCACAGAATTACTTTAGATTTGTCGCATTCTTAGTAACGTCGTCACAATTTCTTAAGCCTTTTTTTCACCGAAAACCAAAACAAAATTCTTGGAAACGTTTACACCGCGGTGGAAACCTTTCAACTGCGGTGAAACAGTTTTCACAGCAGTATAAACGTTTCCACCGCGGTTTAAAGGTTTCCAACGCGTTGTAAACGAATGCGAGAAATCTGAAGAAATTCTAGGATAAACAAGAAAATATTTCTTAGAAAATAGGCGAAAAAATAAAGAGAACCCTCGAAAACTTAGAAACTGATGTTTTGCTCCTCTATGGGTCACCGTATTTTTTTTTATTTCTCTCTCATATTCATGGATAGAAGAACGATATACGGTGATAATTTCTGAGACATATTTCTGATGAGAGATGAGATAGAATGGCGGTAAATCGCTAACCAAGGTTCGTTTGAAAAAGCCATACGATGGCAGATTATAGGTTTGGCATAAGAACAGTGGTAATTTTGGTAGTACGGAATCACATCCGAGGCCTCATGATCTCTCCAAATATACCAATATTTGAGCAAATTAGAAACCAGGCAATGTGTCGTATGTGGTCCCTCCAACAGTTTACAATTCAGTTTTCCATCTCGAAAACCTGAAAGTTGAAAGATGAAATACAAGCGTCTAGTCCGTCATTCAATATTCAGCCGTCGTCCATTAAAGAATTTCCGCGTCCATAATCCAAAGACCTATAATTCCTATAGTAACACCAAATTAAAAGGATAAATCATAGTCTACATAAAACTAGGCTAATTTCCTGCAAGACAGAAGCGGTCAACAGTTTTCAATGATGCCACAAGACATCATGATGTTCTAAAATATCAGATCCGTATCGCTGATCAGTATTCTTAATCCATATGATATACGTTGTAAAGTCGTTATTTAGAGTATGACTTATCTGTCACGCTTCGATTGTGACTGTTCATATGAACACTATGAGGATCTTGAAATGCATATAGGCTCATACGGCCCCTAACCCCGGGTTAAGCGGAATTAGACACAAGTTACGAAACGCCATATCGCCATAGATCTTGCACGCTGCGCTCGTATTTTGCTATCAGCATGCGATATATTTCGCCAAATTTGAGAAACTTTGAGTGGAGGCGCTTGATGATATAGCCCTGCAGGGGTCATATGGAGTAACCGGATCTGCATATGGAGGACGAGACGTGTAAGTAATTAATTTGGCTGTGTTCTCTCTACAGCTCGTTCTTTCCAAAACTACTATCTTATTTATATCAGTCTCAAATCAGACAGAAAAAACATGCCTCACTGACATCAATGAAACTGTTGGGCGCCTCTTACTTGCAAGAAACTATAAAGCCAAGTCTGAATGAATATCTATGTATACGAAAATCTATTTTTGTTCGTGAGCATACCACTGCGGATTATTGAGATTGCTATCAAACTTGTACATGTGTGTATTTATATTTATCTTTTTTGATTTTACATCTGCTATGATTCTGTGCTAACCACAAGGGCTCGTTATCGTTGATAATTGATTAATTATGAAAATGATTTCCTCGCGACCCCAACCCCCCTCCCCAGAATCAACATAATTTAGCTCCTGTGGTGCGAGTACGGCGTTTCACGTTGCGCACACCGATTGTCGTCATATCACCGAAGTTAAGCAACGTTGAGCTCGGTCAATGCTTGAATGGATGGCCGGGTGCTGTACTGGGTGGGCTGATCTGTGCCCAGGATAATAGGAACTGTGGACACTCTCGTGTTCTGACACATGTTGGCACCGTCGTGATATGACTGAAAAATTTGGAAAACGACGTTAAATCCTACTGACTCATCGTAAATCCTTTATGGACAATTAGGACTAGCTGCTGAATGTCGAATCCGACACTGGTTTATTTCTCTATTAGCCTATATGATAAAACAGAAAACATAGCAACCTTGTAACAATTTGTGTAACCATCAATATTGATAAATCGTTTGGCCCTATTTGAAACAATAACAAAAACAAACGTGATCTATTGTATCATGGGGCTAGAAATGCTCCATGATTATTTATATTGACTTCTCATACTCTCCCTGGCGAAATTGTTTCACCATACAGGACTGTGTATAAGTGTGTGTGTGTGTGGTTTTCCATCTTCATTCAAATCACGTCAAGTAAATATCCGCTTCAGTAAAGGTTAATAAACTGGTTAACCAGGCTAGCTCGGGTTTCGTTACCCAACATAAGCTTAGATTACAACAAAAAAAAAGAGCATAAAAAAGTTCTACCACAAGCATTAGCCTAATTTCTTTATACAGGATCACTTAGTGCAGGAAGCGTGGTGTTTCGACGGACCTCGGAAAAGACAGAGGGGCATTCATGTAAACGTGTATTTAACGATGGATGTTGTGCGACAAAATTGCTTCGGGCGATATTCCTTTTACGCAGCCATTTCATTCATACCTGACTGGTGTTGTAGCATCAAGTTCTGTTGACACAAAGTTTGATAAAAAAAAGACGATGAAAATACTATCAGGGACTTTTAAACGAACCTCCAATAAATTCATTTTATATCAATGTTGCCAGAAGCAAATGAACTACCTACATTCTAAATGCCAGTATATGTATAATATCGGCTTTAGGAGCAATCGAGGAAAACCAATCAGGGAAAGTATTACGGTACTGAATGTTTACTGAGATTGCTTCAGGAACTGTGTTATAATATTCAGGGGTTTGCATGCCTTTGTACTAGTTCCAGAAAGCTTCTCATCAACCAGTGGGAATATTTTCATGCAAAAATGTAAAAAAAAAATCAGAACAATGTGACAGATTTCAGAAAAATATGGCAACAACATATCTCTTTCACAAGAGTTCTAATTTCTCATTTGAGCACCCCTTTAAGCTATCAGAGTTATCAAGAATTTTCAAGGTTTGTAGAGGGGAGGGGACTGAAATCTCTTGATACAAACACGTATTCATATTATTTGTTAATTATATTTGAGAGTAATGGTACGGTCTTATGATATGATTTTGATTGTGTATGACAAAATTAGGCTCATTTTTTCGTGTCCTTGCATCCAGGAAAGCAGAAAATCGTAAATAATATTTCAATAATCGATAATTATAATCACACCCCCTTGCCGCATTGATGCGTAAATTATCATACTATATTATGGGATCATGTTTTGGAACTAATTGTGATCAGTTCAACAGAGTTGTGCAATTATTTTATGTTTGAGTCGCCTTTATCTGTGGTATTGGACTTTACATTATTACGTATTAATAATCAGAACATGCATAGCCCAATATAAACAGATATGCTAAAAATTTCAAGCACTATATATGCCATAATAATGGTATCGTATTATTTCTATATTTCATACTGTAAGATGTAATTCAATAAGGTAAAAAAGAAAAAAATCAAAAGTCGGAAGTCCCCTCTCGGCTCTCGTACAGGTTAGTATCTAGACTCCGATCTCCGAACTTCATCTTGTGTAGATACAAGCGTCTAGTCCGTATATTATATTCAGCCGTCGTCCAATAAAGAATTTCCGCGTCCATAATCCAAAGACCTAATTCATATAATAGCATTAACACCAAATTAAAAGAATAACTCATAGTATATATAACATTAGGCTAGTTTCCCACAAGACAGAAGCGGTCAACAGTTTCCAATGGAAGTTGTGACCGGTTTGTTTAGAGCATGCACTTACATTTACTGCTGGCGAATTGGTGACAAACTCGGAGGGCGCGGGTTCTAGTCTCGCACGGAACTGACCCATTGAGCAAAACTGTTAATGCTTTACCAAAAAGGATAAACATTTACCAGTTTGGTATATTTATCCAACCTCCCACTTGGCATCGTCACGTGTGTGGCTCACCAAGTGCATGGTCTCGAGTGCATGTAAGCTCCATGTTAAGTGGAAGCACCACTTTTCACTTAAAAAAAATAGATCTCAATATAATTTTCATATCTAACATAGTGTACTTTGTAGCTATAAGACCTTATAAATGAATTTCTTTACTGGATCCTGTTGACAAAGTCTAGAAGCTTTGTTTCTGTAATAATATTCTTGGTTTCACATTGTTCGTCTTGGTATCATATTTGTATTCAGCATAATATGAGGAATATTGTGGTATGTCGTCACCAAAATATATTGCATAAACGTTTATCATACCACCTGAATAGGTTTTCAAAAATATGTACCGTGTGCCTGAGACACAGCCTTAAGGACCAGCCAAACATTCAATTCTCGGAGCTGTCAACTACTTGAGAATTTCCCATTAACAGAGCAGAATCATCAATTCTTACCTGATTTTCACAGTTTTGGGTATAATAGAGGTGATGTTTCTCCATTTGATTTCCAAAGGCACAGTATAAAAAAGGCAATATTAGCTGATATCAGTGTACAGTTTTATTGGAGAAAGAAAACTCACCATTATACAACAGACCTACAATTAATATAGCCTAATATTGGACCCTCCTACATATCTTGATTTAACAGCGAGTCCCGCAGTCTAACAATTAGTATAGTTTACTGTGCAAGTTAATCCGTCCACAAAAATCAGTCCACCATAGACATCAGTTCATTCATTTACAGTGAAACCTGTGAAACTCGACACCTGGGTAAACCGACCAACCTCTAAATACCGACATTATCTATGGTCCCAATACTTAAATTTAAAGCACTTTGAACATTGATAAACCAGAACCCTGTCAAGACCGACACTATAATCTGGACCCAAGCATGGTCGGTATACAGCGGTTTCACTGTCTATGTAAATGATCACCTCACAATAGGGACACAGGACAGGTATCTATAGTATCTCTCTATCATGATTGTGAATGAATATTGTGCCTTTCAAACACAATGCATGCTTATCCAACCTACATAAACCTGAAGAAGAAACTACATGTAAATCAGTTTTAGAAACATGAATGTGTATTCTTGTAGGTTTGGGCCTTAAAATTCCAATCTCACGGGGTGAGGGAGTCAAATAAATGAGCAAATGAGAAATAATTGGTGAGAATTCGAAAAAAGGGGAAGCATGATTGGGTCGTAAATGCTTGAAAGTTTTACATATTAAATTTAGCGTGTCAGTTGTCAGAATGTTAAAATTTATAATGGACCTTATACAGATTAGAAGTATGAGGTCAATAATGGGCAGACCTGTCTGTTCGTATATGTAAGGTGAAATAACCGACATATCAGGCGTTTATGGGGGAAAACCAAGGTAACACGTTCTTCAAACAATGGGATTACCTTTACATGCTTTCGTTTGTCTGCAGGTCTTAAGAGATTTCCCCATCCAAATATTTGGCCTACATTGCAAGAGGGCGTTTAAAATAATGCCTCTCTTATAGCCCTGCTATCAGTTCGTGAAGACAACGCCCGTTTGTAGGAATGCTAGGTCCATATATTTGCAATTTCATATATATGTCGAGAGTTCTCTTTATTACCTATTTGTATGCTGTTGAAATACACGAATAAACCATATGTTCAATATCACATATAACAATCACAAGTTAGCGACAATTGTAAAAAATCGTTTCCCGATAACGTGTTTAGCGATACATGTAATAATATACAGATAATAATTTAGAGCCAAGAATAAATGACATATACACGGGTCAAGATGAGATACCTTTCCCGCAAAATATACTACAATGTCACTGTCAGGCCTCGCACGGCACGATATTTCAATGAGACAGCACTATATAAAATGACAGCATTAGATTTGATCTGTTACACTCCCCACTGCCCTCCCTTCCCTGTCGTTATATAGCTGAAAAAATGTTGAAAGCGACGTTAAACCCTATCCACTCATTCACTCACCCTGTCAGGTCTCTCATTACTTAGTCACAATTATTCGCTGCGTAGGATAGATCGATCATTGTGACCGATTACTTTGACAATCCAATACATATATTTGTCTCTATCAAAATCTTCACACCAAAATTAGCATAATTCACAAAAAGTCGGAACAAAAACGCAAAAAATTTCGAGCGAAAACTCGGAAAATGAGGGAGAACATTGCAAAAAATGTTGTTAAAACGTTGATAAAAATTCGGAAAAATTTTCTATTATCGCCGAGGTGGCCAAAACTTTCCAGCGCAAAGGAAAATAATTCCACCGCGATGATATATTTGCTCTGCGGTGGAAATATTTCCTTCGATCATATTTCCACCGCGGAGGAACGGTTACCAGTGCGGTGATATATACTGTCTGTGTATGGTGGCAGCCATTTCTGTCGCGGTGAAAACTAAAATATCTCAACGGTGAAATTATTTTCTTGATATCCAATCATTTTCATCATTTTCACAACAATTTATTGCATTTTCCGCCCCATTTTCTAAGTTGTCCTTCCAAAGCAATTTCTTCAATTTTCTCCTTAATTTTCCGAGTTTTGTACTGAAGCTTCCCGTGTTTTCAATTCAGTGATCAGCGATTTTCTGCAATTCATCTGAAACTCTCATGACATATAGTTAAGATATATATGTACAGTTGAAATTACAATTGGTATCCACTAAATAACAACTTTAGAGGAGAGCAAATATAGTTTCCCCTTTTCTCTTATATTTAACTTTGTATTTATATTTAGATTTGATTGCAACTTTTACTTGCTGGACCGTACCACAATAGCAACCACCTCGCTGGGGGTCTAATAGTACCCCAGCCACCAGTCAGATTTTTGGACCGGATTCGGGGCCTTCGCGCACATCGCCGGAAGTGACATCATATATAGTAAAATAAATGTTTGCCGAATATTTCGATTACTTTTCAAGTCTGCATAATACTTCTGTTGACCTAGCGTTGAAAAGAATTATCTGTAGATTATTTTTCCTGTTTATCTGGACAGAGCATATGAAAAGTTGTTCGCTCATGTGCAAACTGGAGGCGTTGTTCGGCCGGATTCAAACTGAACCGTGCGTACGTGGGTTTTCCCCTATACGTCATATAGGTCAACTTCCGCTATTGGAGGCAGAGATGGATAATGGAGCCTGCGAAATGGAGCATGCGCTGTGGGGGTGATGCCACAATAGGCATTACATTTTCGAGCCTTCAGAAGATGAGAACATGTCATATTCGCACATGGTATACCGCACATGTTGTTGATATTAGGATGTGGTTTTATTTTGACGTCTGGTGCTGATCTTACAGTCTGTGACCCTTATTCGATTGTCATTATCGGATTTCCCGTTGTCTGTCCGGATTACCTCATTTGTCTCATGATACCGTACATACAAGTTTATATATTTATTTAATTCTACGTCGTCGACGATGTTCGTGAACAGGAGAATCATACCGTAGAATTTAGGACGTCTTAAAGGGAAATAACCCACTCATGCAGATAGCGTCTCTAGACTGTGTAGACAGATAGTGGAGATATGACTACTCGTAAAGAATGCGATGGCGTGTCTCATGTGAGATATGAGAGATGAGAGATATTTTCAATAAAATCTCACATGTATATTTGACACCATTTCTTGGTATATCTCAGTCGCCAAATCAGCAAGATCTTAAATCACTTTTCAAACTGCGCGAGCGAACGTTTTATCATGTCTTTCGGTCCGATGATCGGCTTCAAATGGTGTTTTAACGACAAAATGATTTTCAGTCGAGGAAAAACGCCATCCCATTCTCTGTATCTCTCCCACCCCAAAACACATGTCCCAAGCTCCTGTGAGAATGTTATTCCATCGAGATCCCAGTTGCTCTTCGTTTTTTTTTTTCAGTTATAGCGAATGAGTCAGACTGTATGCGATATAGGTGTGTTACCTCAATCTGTCATGCCTCTAACTTCCCTTGACAAAATTGCTCGTTTTCCACATAAATGAAAAGTAAACCTCCTCGTCTTTTCTGTTATTTCGTCGCTTTTCTTTGTGTTATTGCGCTTATCCGAATATTTTTTTCGAGTTTAAACAACATTCCTAAAATCATGCCTCCATTCACCAACCACCGATATAACGTGCAAATCGCGATGAAATATTGAAATGGGTATGTGTATCTATTTTCTGAAATGCATACATTTTGCTATATTGAAACCATCTATACCCGGGATACTATTTTATTAGTGATTCAAGATTTCTCAGGGTGTATGGAAATTTATAACTCTCTCTGAAACCCATACACCAGAAGGGGTCAGTCACTAAATGAGTTTCATACATCATGGGAAATCCCGAATATTGAATATCCATCAATTATTTTCGAATGATTATATAATCCCAAAATGATCAATTTTATGAAATTTTGCTCTGGGTATTCAACAAATATGCATCCGCTCAATGACGGTCTTCGTTATTGACAAGGCTCCCGTTCAGTTACGAAATGGTCCCACTTTGCACTCGTACGGTGCTGAAGTGTTTGATAGAACGGGTTTGTGGAGTGTCTATAGTATATAAAAAGATACAGGATTTAAGAGCGTTGAAAAATCCAGCAGTATAGCTTTATCTCATATATAGGGCTATCTATATATGAGTAATATTTCCCTGTAAATACGTGCAGTTACCACACGTATAAGAAGGAGACAGTTTAGACTTTGCAAGTTTGCGTAAATATATACTGATCATGAAATTATACAGTCTTTAATATTTTTATATTGGGACTAGTGAAGTCCATCGATCACAGTAGAATTTTTCCTTTGATTTTTTAGCAATAAAAAAGATTTAACTGTATACAAACATATGACAATGAAATAAACCATACGTGTATAATTATTTTAGTACAAAGACTGAAGTTTTCAAAATATCACCGTCAATGGTACTGCCGACATGTTAATTCTACTGATCTGCCAATGCTATAACACACAGATGGAAGTACTGAAGATCAATGTTCAGTTCTGAGTAGCCGATATCTGACTAAGATTTCATTCCAAAAGAGTCCATTATTTGAGAAATTACACAAGAATAACCCATTTAATCTGTCCAAAATAACACTGCGGCCCGCAGACTGGATCAAGACTTGAGTTTGGAGTGAGTATATATGGGTGTGGCAATATCACATACACGCCATGAGTTGGGGTCAACCTCCGTCACAGTAAAGAGCGTGCTTCCTTATCCCTGCCATTGGTTATAGTGACTCATAATTTATAGATTGTGGGCACAGTGAGGATTAATTCGTACAATTCAACATGTTTCGTACCAGGTATAATTACAACGCAAGGTGTGTGATAATAATTAACACTATAGTTACAGTACAGCTGCTATAGAATTACGGGGAATAAGTTAACACGATTGTATTATATCAGATCTCAGTAGCAGAGAAAGGTCAAAATCTCGCCGATTGACCTCTGTCCTCGAGTACCCGGATGTTGTACTCCCCAAAGGTCAATCGGTGGGATTTTGCCCTTTCTCTACTAATATTCTCAATCTTATTTTAATTAAATCCTTTTTGCTCCCCCATTTGGATATATCGCTTGTACGACATATACGATAAGAGAGCATTGATAATACATTAATTTATTAAGCTTGACCAATTCTAAAAGGTGACCGGCTTCCAGTGCTTTTCTATAGGAGAGCACAATTCCCATGCATTGAATGTATGTCTGGAAAGCAAGTCTTAGCAGATTTAGACAACTATATTCTTTCAAAATGTTGAAACAGTAATGAGAAATCGTTACCAGCTCGGTACAATGTACATAAAATACTTTTTCCTGTGTGATGATTATCACAATAAATATTATCAACAGTAGTGGTGAATCAATATTATTAACAGTGTTGACCAAAATTATCAACCATGTTGGATCAATATCATTAACACTGTTGGATCAATATCATTACCAGTGGTGTATCAATATTATCAACAATGCAGGATCATTATTATCAACAGTGTTGGATCGATGTTTTTAACAGTGGTGGATCAGTTTAATCAACTGTGGTATCAATATTATCAACAATGCAGGCTCAATATTATCAACCGGGTTGGATCAAGTTGGATCAATATTATCAACTGTGGTGGATAAATATTATTAACAGTATTGGATCCATATACTAATCTAGGGTAACCGAGCATGCGCACAGGGCGAGGTCACGAATGGTCACTTGTACCAACTGCCGCATTCTGGCCCGGTTGAAAGTGGGCCACATCTCTGGAAAAAAAATTCAGGGTTTCTAAATTTTCAGGGTAATTAAATGTCTGGTGGCGTTCTTTAGCCCATCTGGTCATAGTCCGTGAGATTTCTTAGTGATTTTACGTACAGTTGCACAGAATATCACCTGTTTTCCAACACTCGCCGTATCTCTCCAATGTTAAAAACTTCGGATTTTGTACAAAGCAGATCAATATTATCAACTGTGGTGGGTCAATATTATCAACACTGTTGGATCAGTATTATCAACAGTGGTGGATCTATATTATTAACACTGTTGGATCAGTATTATCAACAGTCGTTGATCAATATTATTAACACTGTTGGATCAATATTATCAACAGTGGTGGATCTATATTATCAACCGTGGTGGATCAATATTATTGAAAATGTTGGATCAATATTATCAACACTATTGCATCAGTATTATCAACAGTCGTGGATATTTTTTATCAGTATAGAATCAATAGTATTAACAGTATTGGATCATTATTCATCAACAGCGTAGGATCAGTATTGTCAGCAATGTTGGACCAATATTATCAGCAGTGGTTGATCAATATTTTTAACAGTCGTGGATCAATATTGTCAACTGTATTTGGATCAATATTGTCAACTGTATTTGGATAAATATTATCAACAGTCGTGGATCCATATTATCACCAGTGGTTGATCAATATTATCAAGTCGTGGATCCATATTATCACCAGTGGTTGATCAATATTATCAACAGTCGTGGATCCATATTATCACCAGTGGTTGATCAGTGAGTGAGTGAGTGAGTAGGATTTAACGTCGTTTTCAACATTGTTTCAGTCATGACGGTCCCTACATCAGTGGTTGATCAATATTATCAACAGTCGTGGATCAATATTGTCAACAGTCGTGAATCAATATTGTCAACTGTATTCGGATCAATACTGTCAACTGTATTTGGATCCATATTATCACCAGTGGTTGATCAATATTATCAACAGCCGTGGATCCATATTATCACCAGTGGTTGATCAGTGAGTGAGTGAGTAGGATTTAACGTCGTTTTCAACATTGTTTCAGTCATGACGGTCCCTACATCAGTGGTTTATCAATATTATCAACAGTCGTGTATCAATATTATCAACAGTCGTGGATCAATATTATTAAAAGTCGTGGATCAATCAACAGTCGTGGATCAATATTTTGTGTTGCACCAATATTATCAACAGTACAGTGCCATCAGTATTATAAACAGTGGTGCATCCAAAAAATCTTCTTTTTTCAGTATTGACAGAGGCGAGAACCTGAAGATGTATCTATAATAGCTAACACGTATTTAATCGCCTGTATATAACAATACGCCGCTAGATATTCGCGTTTTGATCACACAGTTGGCATAGTTATCAAGTTATCCATATTCATGACTGCATAAATAAATCTGGATAAGAATAAGTAATGCAGAATTACGAGGAGGATCGCGTAGACTCTGGCATCCATCGATCGCCATCGCATATTTCCTCCTTTTGCTCGCTTACCATCGCGCACAAATGGTGAAAGCGTGTGCGATACTTTGACTTAGTGTCAACGTGACCTAGCAAGCTGAAGCTGTGGATAGCCTAACAAACAGACTGTGGATGTGATCGCTTGGCCCCGATCTCTGAAAAAATGCATGAACGGCTAAATTGTATTACAACATTTAAACTTCAGGCAATGCATATAATTCAATAATAAAAATGTGTATCTATACTTATTTTTGGTATATTTCTTCTTTTTTTTATGTCATTTGGGTTATATAAACAGACTGACCCAGTTTCGAAAATCTACGTGAATCGGGAAACATCCGGAGTAAAATGTCGCCAATAAATCTCCAAATTATATAAGTATATCAACTGTTATTATATCTGTATAGAAAGAGTGGAGGGCTGTAATTATTTTAGGATATCAGTGGCAATTTGCCACGTATTTTACCGATACACGCGATAAGAGCGTGAAACGTCCCTGTGAGCAGGTGTATATTATATGTACGCCAAAAGCACTTATACTCACCGAGGTTTCACTGTAAATACGGTATTTAATGAGTTGTTCCTTTTCAACTTGGTATTTGTTACCATTCAGACCGATATCGGTGTATCAGTATATTTTTAGCGGCACCTATGGGCTATACATAATTAGTTTTCTTCGGAAGCTTCTGTATTCCATGTATTGTATACATTTTGAGAATTAAATTTATTTATTGTATTTCAATTCAATTTTATTTTTCCATTACATACATATAATGACATATATTCTGGTGTGGAGAGGTTTTACTAAACCCCGCAATAAACGCGACATTGATTAATAGGCTATATTCATGAAATGAATGGCCTAGTAAACTCATTGTCGCGTTTATTTTAGGTTTACACATATTAAAATACAGATATTGAAACACGATTATATGTCACTCTATAAAGTTATGAGTGACCTTGATACTGTAGCGCATTTAAATCTCACACGAGACAAAACATTACATTAGACAATAATTTAGAAAAGTAAGGGGAAAAAAACAGCTGTATATATTAGAGCGACGATAAAGAGTGAAGTCACTTCATAGCTTATCATATAGAAAGGGTTGTTTGAAAACGACCCTCATGTGCCAACCTGTAACCATTTCGGTCATCTATACGCAGTAAGACTGACCCTGGGATCGTGTGTATCCATTTCAGACTACTTTCGGTAACTGCTATAGGGAATTTTCATAAATCAATACCACGTGACTTCGTCAGCCAATCAGCTAAAGTCTACCGACGTAACCCCAACGTAACCCGCCATTTTCGAGTCATGTGTTGATCTACTTCTTCAAAATTACAGGTCTACCACACCTCTTGGATGATACGAAAGTTATTCATACCTATATATTTTGTAAGCCCAGGCAATATCTGTTTCCGGGGTATGTATGAAAACCTGTAATATATCAGAGTTTTCGAGTCTGTTCTCCGCCGGATGAAGGCCGAACAGAATCCGATAAAACACCGGATATCGCTCCGCGATAATGGAGACACACGATTCGCAAGCCATCTTATGGATGGCGAAGTGTACGCAAATGCCTCATGTGCATACCATCATGGGGCAATGTCGGTGAATTTCCGTATTTCTTCGATGTCTGCGTCTATTGGAAGGCCAAATGTCCAAATAATCAGAAACTCACAGTTATTGAATCGAAAACCTAAGTTTTCAAACAGAGAACTTAATTTATCAAAGAGAAATACGGTGGTTCATAGGGGACAAGATTAATAAGACTGTATATTGAGGAGGCGATGGTAGGTCTATTATACAGTTATTCACGTCAAATGAGTAATCAGAAAATAAATACTCTTTTGCCTCTCTAAAAAAAGTACAGAATGAACACCTATAATTTAGATGCCAATCGAGAACTGTGGTAGGTTGTAGTTCAAAAGTCGGATATGACAAATTATTTCATGACTACTCGTTTCCCTGTGTAATAACTGTGGTTTAGAATCTATAGACGCTGTTGTATTCTGCTTATTTGAACGCATGTGTACGGTTAGACATCGCCAAAGATATGTCGAAATTTGATTCGTCTGGGTGCGCACAGATGGATAACGGATACGAGCTATCAACACAGGAGATGGTACGATAAGGCGGTAATTTGGCCTATACGTGATGCGGTTGAAATCGAAAAAAATAAAATGTCCTAAAAATAACTGTGTTTTAACGTAACGGCAAGAGAAAATATATGTACACAATATGTGAAAGTTCTAGCTCGATTGCTTTATGATTATAGTTATGACATGGAATGGAAATCTGTAGCATGTGCTTTTTCGTGAAAAAAGGGTATAAATCGAGTCATACAAACACATATTTAGGCACGACATTTTATTAGACCCCTTGAACCAAAACACAATTTGACCTAGTTATGTGCGGTGGCATTATATCTCCACTGCTGGAAAGATCTTTTTGGTCCCAGGGGTCCTTTGTGTGTTTGAATCTCTCGATTAAGACCACTTTTTTCACGAATAGCACATGCTGCGGATTTCAATTTCAGGTCATAATTATAATCATAACTCAATCGAGCAATAATTTTCACATAGTTTGTACATAAATTTTCTCTTGCTGTTACATTAAAACCCAGTTATTTTCAGGACATTTTCATTTTTCGCCAAAATAAACCAAAATCCCGCCTTATCGTAACTTATCGTATCATCTTCTTTTTGTCTAATTCACGATGTTTAAACCGGGGACAAATGACCAAACTTTACCAGTTTATATGTCGTGTGAACGAATGAGCACATTTTTCTCAAATTCTCCCGTTTGTCCGGTTTCTTCGGTCGTATTCGAGTAACAAGTTGTATTTACTGGCAGCACTCGATTATACCCGTCCGTGCTCGAGTATAGACTGATATCGCTGCCTTGATATGAACTACTTTTCATATGGCCTGCTACATGTACAATATAAATCTGGAGCATGCTGAAATAATCGTCTACTAGAATTTCTAATAAATCATTGTATTAGGTCTGTTTCTTGTGCTTGTTTATGTCATCCGCAGATTTGGTATTCCAAACTCGAGATCAGAAGAGGGCCTATTTAGCCATGGAAAAACGCCAATATGTCGAGATTACTTAGGTGTTCCAGAACTGTGTGACTCAATGACTGACAACTGTCTGAAGATCTGATCTATGTTTAATTCGTATACAGTTGAAATGTTTTGATGACGTATATGCGAACTGTTCGTTTGCTTTGGATTGGCGAAATTCAACAGTTCTACATTTTTGTGGAGTTCAAGCCAATGACCATTCTGTGAAAACGAAGTTTAGGTTTACGTTTCGACTATAACTGTACAGAATGTACCATCTCAATGGGATTTTGTACAATAAATGTATATCTCATTAAGACATATTTAACTTACAGTTCTCTCGGTATATCCGACCAAAAATAGTTTACCGAGGTACAACACGGTACAAACTCAAGTATATATGTGAAAAGTCGGGGAACCCATGGAGATTTATAATTGCCGGAAGAGGAACCCCGATGAAGATTAAATCTTGTCGGAAGGAGAACCCCAATGGAGATTTATAACTGCCCTAACTGGATCGGGAATCCTAACGCAGGTTTCTAACTGCCGGAAGGGGAACCTTATGGAGATATATAATTACGGGAAGGGGAACCTTATGGAGATATATAATTACGGGAAGGGGAACCCTATAATAGAGATTAAAAATTGTGGGAAGGGGCACCCCATTGGCGATTTAATAGGAGACCCAATAAGAGCCCTGATGGAGATTTATATTTGCGGGACGGAGAACCATAAATGGAGGTTTATAACTGCCGAAAGGGGAACTCTAACGGAGATTCAGAATTGTCGGAAGGAGAATGATAATGGAGATTTATAATGGACCCTAGCCTTACACCACGTGACGGTTATAATCGAGAGATAGCTGCATGTGTCTGGTGTTAAACATTTATCACAACATTCACCTGTTCGGCCTCACATATAATTTCCATTCACGGTCAGCCCAATTTTGATCAGATCCGTTCCATTCTTCACGTGTTATTAGCACTTTTCACAACTACCTCACTCCAAGCGGAAAATTGGAACAGCTGTGGTTTCGTTTAAACAAATGAAACCAAACACGTTACAGGCGCAGAATGAAACGGATGTTTTCAAAATTGGGAAGACTATGAAGAGACAATGTTTTTGTTGTAACAGGATTAGTGTCATCCCACAAAAAGTATCCATATCTTGAAATTAACAAATAACAATAACCTGAAAATTCACACGCATACTGTTTGTCTTCACGAAATATTAATGCAAATCTGGAGAACGTATCTGATAAAAACATTTTGGGATATTTTATAACTTTGTCAATTTTCGGTACACAAAATGTCATTTTGGATGATTTTTTTTTCAAGGGGAACACAGTGAGATATAAGGAGTTCTTCTGCTTCTGGCCATCTGTTTGAAATAATTTCCAAGATATCATATTCATTAAACACGTTACGAATTATATCAAATTGACATACCTTGCAGCCACTGTAAATGTGGGATCAAAACTGCATGCCTATTTTGAAAATGATGACAAACAGGACATTCTTGGTAGTTCTTAAATGTTACTGAACTGAAAGGACCTTGTATCTTGGCCCCAGGTCAGGTGCAATAAGAAGTACCAAAATAAAACACTTCCACTACAAGAAATTGTTCAATTGACATGAAGTATAATATTATATTGTATACTCAGAAAAATGTCAAGGCAGTGAGTCTCATCATTCTCCAGTAACAGGGCCGTGAAGTAGTGCATTCGTGCAAAATAGTTGATTCTGAGGTGAAAACAATTCTTATTGTTCTCTGTAAACATATGAAGATCAACGATAACCAGAACCAGATTTGGTCTACGACTGTATTGGAACAGCGTGTATGCTGTATCAAGCTGGTTCTGGTTATCGTTTATCTTTATAGAAAGAAATATGAGGTGTTTTCGCCTCAAAATTGGCGAGTTCGCACGAATGCACTGCTTCACGGCCCTGTTATTCGAGAATGATGAGACTCCGTGCTTTGAAACTTCTCGGTATACAATATAATATTGTACTTCAAGCCAATTGAACAATTTCTTTTATTTTTGGCACTTTTACCGCATCTGTTCTGGGGCCATTTACCCATCTAAACATACATGGTCCTTTTGAAAACAAATGTGACATCTTGTGTACCCAGAATAACAAGGATAAAACATGTTCTGCAAAGATTGTTATTAGATACACTGTCAATAAAAGTGTGCAAATCCTGAACACTGAATTGCACACTAGTTTGTAACACCTTTCAAACATGTAAAAGTGTTCAAGTACAAAAACTAGTATGCAAAGAGATTTACTTAAAATATGTCACTGAAGTGTTATCAAGCTCATCAAATAGATCGTCCTCAATAAACACAACGAAATAGGTTGTCCACAATATCACCGAGTGCTGAATATTGGAACTCTGAAAAATTAGTGTTCATTCTGAAGTGTGCACTTTTGAACACTTTTACGCATAATAGAACACTTTTACATGTTCATGCGGACGCTAGTGTTCCAAAAGTGTTACAAAATATGTGTTCATTTGTGAACATTGGTGTTCAAACATGATGATCATTTCTGAACACGCGTGTGCATACCTGTTCTCTAGTGTTCGGATATGAACGTTAAGTGTTCAGTTTTTAACACGATATGGTGTCCCGATTTGGACATCAATATGAACGTTAGTGTTCAGTGCCGTCCAACCCCATATTTCGATTGTTGAGATACTTAGCGTTGTGGAATTCTTGGTACCTTTTTCTTTTCATTATTGTTCAAAATGGACCAGTTGACTAATTCCACATCATTATTTCAACTTATTCCAGCAACCGCTAAAATTAGTCAGGGATGAACGCTTTTACACGTACAATAAGTGTTACAATTTTTTTCTGACAGTGTATAATCATCAGATTTGCAAACGCATAGCATCAGGACAAACTACATTACGTGTGTGTGAATTTTTAGCTCTGTGATTTCTTACTTTGAAGATATTGCTACTTTTTTTTAGGATGACACCAATCCTGTTACAACAACAACATCTCACAATAAATGATCCTTAATACATACTATGGTATATGGGATGTAAGTGTTGTAGAGCGGTCGAATAATTTTTTTTTTTTTTTTTTTGCTGGAATTTTGTTGGGCATCCCCGTGGTCGTCCATTTCTAGTGGAGGAGATATATGTCTAACCCTTGCCACGCAATTATGTCAGAACACTTGTGGCGGAAGGGAATACAGGAAGCTATGACAAGGAAGACGTGACTTTATCAGGAACATTGGGACTGTCACTACGACAATTTGATGACGTGTTGACAGTCCCATATACTGCCGTATGACCGATGACAAATTGTGATAATAGTATTGTATCTGCATGACTTATGTATTTAATCTTACCCGATAGCTGCTGATTTGTAGAATATTTAATAGTGAAAGATTAAGAGATAACATTTTTCAATATAAAAAGCGAGCGTTCATGTGAAGGTGCATTTCAGTATATGACACTATATATTTGTTAAGATTTTTTTGTCTAAAAACAAACTGAAAATGTTTTGTTATTGTTTTTTCTACTTTTTTTTACAGTTTCTGGTATTGCGAGTGAGTGAGTGAGTGAGTAGTAGGGTTTAACGTCGTTTTCAACATTGTTTCAGTCATATCGCGACGGAGCCTACACATGTGTCAGAACACGAGAGTGCTCACAGTTCCTATTATCCTGGACACTGCTAATTATATGGCGTGATGAGTGATGACTTTGTCATGCATGATTTTAAATCCAACAAAGACGTTCAATTTCGGTGGAAATCAGAAGTTTCAGTTCTGTTTCCAATGTCATCAAACTCAACTATAATACAATATTTGTTCTCGCGAACAAAATTAGTGCTCTGATTTGTATAGAGCCCATCTTGATTGCTAGGGGAAGGAATCGTGCAAGTCTGTAGTTTTCACTGGGTTAATCCGTTAAACACAGATTCTTGTGCATAATTGAAGAAATTACTAGTTAAACATAGTTACGTCCGATATTGCTATCGAATTTACTAGGTAAATAATATCGTAATAAAGAAATACACAAATTAAAAATATATGTTTTTGTTTAGTTTTTCATAAAAAAACATTTACAATGCTTTTTCCCATATTATTTAAAAGCGCTGCATCAAAATAAGGCTGAGGAAATGTACAGGTGGGGAAATGTCCTAAGCGTGGAAATGTCCCATGCGGGTAAATGTCCTAGGCGTGGAAATGTCCTATGTGGGGAAATTGTTCAGGTGGGGAAATGTCAGGTGGGGAATTTATCCAGGTGGATAAATATCTTAGATTCGTCCATGGTATACACTTTATGCATATCAAGTCAAACAGATCCAGGACAGACAGATCTAGGTCAATATGCAGTACAATTTATAGTGTACGATAATATCACAATTAAATGCGATCAGATACAGGTTCCAAATGCAGAAAAATTTACAGTACAAATACAATATATTATGTCACACAATTTACTGAAAACATACCGTATACAAGTTAAAATCTATACACCCATGTAATAAATTACAATATGAATTAAGATTTACAGTAGATAATACAGGAATCTACGATAATCAATTCCCATAAAATGTTACACTTAACAATATAAAATATATACGACACATTCCAAAACACACAGAACAAGCGACAAATTGACGTAAATTATATATGCAATCGAACGGCTGCAGTACAATATCTGTGATATAATTTTCAGTACTGAGAATATACACTCTTAAAACGCACATGTTAGATTTAACATCTAGAGGGTTGAAGGAGGGAAAGCATTTAGAAAGTGTAGTATCCACCAATTTTAAGTGTTAAATGCAACATTTTAAGCTGTTGCATCCAACACTTAAAAGTAGTGAATACAACACTTTCTAAATGCTTTCCCTCCTTCAAACCTCTAGATGTTAAATCTAACATTTGCGTTTTAAGAGTGTATGCAGAACAATTACAGTGCAGTACACTACACTATGGAACACTTCGCAATAAACATGCAGTATATATACATTTCACAATGCGAAATGAAAAATTGTTTAATCTGTACAATTTTCAATACAATTTACAATATGCAAATTTATTTACTCAGTATGCGGTAATTTCACAATGCAATATATGCAAAATTAATTACTCAGTACAATATGCAGTACAATTCACAATACACCAATTCACTATTTACAGAATAACAGTAATTATAATATTATGCACTGTACAGTCAACACAAATATGCATGCAGTACAATTTACAATTATTTACAATTTAGAGATAATTTAGTTTTAACGTCGCGTTCAGCAATATTTTAGCTATATAGCGACAACTTTTTACAGAGCAAAATGTTTTCCATCAATTATTGGTTTATTGTCGTTCTAGGATTTCATTTCTGATAAAAGAACACATAGAAAAGATGAACAACAAACAGCGATTTAAACAGAAATTACGGATCACCCCCTTGAAAAACTGAGAAATAACCTAGGACCAGGAATAGGACACAACAGGATTTATTATGTGAAAGGAACAACTTATAGGACAAAACAAGATTTATTATGTCCAAGGAATAACCTATGATGCAGCAAGATTAATTATGTCCAAGGAATAATCTGTAAGATACAACACAATTTATTATCTCCAAGGAATAAAATATAGGACACAAGAAGATTTAATAAGTCAAAGAAATAACCTATAGGAAACATTACAATACAGTATATGTCCATGGAATAACCTATAGGAGAGAACAAGATTTATTATGTTCAAGAAATCACCTAAAGGACAGAACAACAATTATTATGCCCAACAAATAACCAATATAGGACACAATATTATTATGTCCAAGGAATAACTTATGACAGAACAAGACGTATTATGTCCAAGGAATAACCTATATGACACAGTAAGATTTATTATGTCCAAGGAATAACCTATATGACTCAACAAGATGTATTACGTCCAAGGAATAACCTATAGGACACGGCGATATTTATTATGTCCAAGGAATAACCTATAGGACACATGGTGTATTAGGTTCAAGGAATAACCTATATATAACACAGCAAGATTTATCATGTCCAAGAAATAACTAGATCTGCCTGGATTCCTATCCCAGAAATTCACCTGTATAAACAACTATATTTAATGCAGAGTGCAAATACATATAATGTGTGGATATATAACATATATGTAAATTTTGGACTGGATTATTAGAGTGAAAAATACTTAATGTCGGTATTTATATAGTAATAGTCATCCTTTCTGAACATTTAAGACACGATAGTTTTTGTTTCACTTTGAGACTATGATCGGTAATAACCCATTCGGTATACTTATATTGCCATCTTATTTTTTCCAATATATTTTCTACAAAAACTGAATGAAACTTTTGGTTCCATTTCTCTTCAACAAATTAAGCCTTGTCTTGAATCAAATCTTGAATCGTTGACAATTTACACTAGTTTATTGTAGCACAAGACTGAACAAATCCTCAAAACTTTATGAAATATTCCTCTCGTATAATTGTTAAAGAGTTGTAATATGTTTTGAGAATTTTCGTCGGGAATATTCCATATTAAGGAAAACACACGGAAAATTCCTTTATTAATTTAATGAATATTCCGCTGATGGAATATTGGGTGAATATTTTATTTCATGTTCATGATTCTTAAAGATTTTCATTTTTTCATAAGATAATCCGCACTATATACAAGGAGAGATGAGTCTTCTAGAAGAACAGCCATCCCCCAGATGGACCAGATGGACCATTAGTTATCGCATAGTGATATTCGAAGTTTCAGCTGCATTCCAATTTGTTTCAATTTGTTACACATTTTATCTCGATGTCATATTTTTGTAATCAAATATATTTTAATCAAAGACAGTCATAAATACGTGTACATTTAACCTTGAATGGCTGTTTCCTGCATACATATTTTAGTCGCATGTACGGATAATACTACAAATACAAACATGCCGTGCCGACAAAAATAAATAAATAAATATTTCTTGTGTACTCAAAAATGCATCCAAACATTTCGAGATTCCGGCCGCTATACTCTTCATTCAACTACAATTTGGTCACAACATAAAAGCGGAATATTTTGTGAAGTCATCCACCAGCGTAATAATGAAAAGTGACCTGTGCTTAGCCTATATATTTTGTGGGTCATGAATATTTATACTTGAGAAAGTTTTCCTTCTTGGAAATGATACAATGGAATATGTATCGGTTTCTCGGTATTGTGACATACTTTTTTTTCTAGGATATCCTTATTTCTTCCCGGATAACTAAAGACCCCAAAAGGAAAACTTGTTTTGGCGGCTGTGGTGTATGTAATTTTTGAAAACATGTGTGCAGTACAGTTGCCGTGTTGTACAATTTTACCTCAAGTTCCCCTCTCCTCTGAAAATACTCAGCACAAAGGAGGGATTTTAATTTTTTTAAAGGCCCGACTGCCAGAGGAGTGTCAAGAAACCGTAAGAATAAGGCAACCTCCCCGCCAGAATTGTTTGCGCCACGAATCAATGTGAATAAATTTTAAGCAGGCCGGATGAGGTGCTAGCTTATATGCATATATTCGTGCTTCGTTTTTGCGTATATTCCCGCATTCTGTCAAGATGAAATTCTTTCTCAAAATGGCTTTATATCTGTGTGTTCTTGTCTTCATTGTTGTATGACCGGAGGGGGATGATTTGATTAAAGCCGGGGCGTTGTTTATTGTAGTACGACACTGAGAAGCGCCATCTCAGTTTAATATGACCCGGTTGTGTACAGTGTGTGTGTAGCTGGTCGAACAGCACGGTTTGCACATGGAAATGAATAGCACTGACGTCACGCACTAGTATTATGGGATAGCGGCCATGCATTAAGCTTTCGGGTTTTCGCTGTAACAACAAAGCTCCAAATTGTATCTATTTTCCGCTGAAATCATGGAACTAGCAGAGATGGGAGAACGAGTTTTTGCAGCGGAGGGTATACAGAAAAGACGGATACGTAAGGTAAGGTATTTTACCGCGTTTTACGGCCCCTATACTGATTTTCAATTGACGACCCCTCTGTGACGGCTTCCCATTTTTCTATTACAGGGCAAGATCGAGTACTATGTCAAATGGAAAGGCTGGTCGCCGAAGTGAGTATACACCCCTCTTGCTTGATCGTATTTTGCCGTTTTATCACCTTTGTTTAGTGGCCAGTTGTGTTATAATCCAGCACTAGACTGACCCTGCTATTCTTTCCCGCAGGTACAATACGTGGGAACCCGAGGAAAATATCCTAGACAGCCGATTAATAGAGGCCTTCAATAAGAGGTAAGCCCGTCTGCGTGTAAAACTAACATGGCAGCCGGTCTGCCGTCTCGGCGAAAATAATTCACACATCGTGTTAGAAATTAAGTTCGCTGTTCTCGCACACTTCAACTAATACACTTTGTTATATTTTTAGCCTGCACGAGAGAGATGTCACTCCACTTAAGAGGGGTCCAAAACCCAAAGAACTCAAAACTAACGTGAGTATAAATTATTATATTCTGTCGTGTCCTGATTTTTCGTGAAAATTCTCGCACGCTCCCGTGAACCCTTACTTATGTGAATTTATTTATCATGTTAAATATGGATATGACCTAAATTTTTGACGATGGTTCGATACTCTGGTATCTTTTCTTCATTTTGACATAATAGGATTCAACCACAGACGAATCTGACGACGGCTCGGAACTTGAGAAGGAAGGCGGTGAAGGAAAGAGTAAAGATGTCGGCGTGGGACCGGGACCGAGCGAGCCGGGCCAGAGCAGTGCGGTGTGTCAGGCGGAGAGACCTCCGAGTCTACAGCCCATCAAACCTCCAAAGAAGAAAGTCGGCAGACCACCGTCAGCTGCTACTCTGTTAAAAAGAAGTCAAAATCCAGGATTAGTCCCTCCTAAAAAAAAGACAAAACCATCATATTTTCCCATTCCATATGGCATGGGTAGAGGTCAGCTCGGAATGACAGCTGGTATTCCACCTGGCTTGGTGAAAAGGCGACCTGGTCGTCCCCCTAAATTCCCCCGACCCCCGGGTCGACCTCGTGGTAGGCCGGTGGGGAGCGGCACGGGAGCCGGGCGACCTCGCAAGTCGCAGAGTTTGGTGTTGTCGTCATCGTTTCTTCCCAGAAAGAGACAATTAGAGCATCCGTCATCGCCAACACGTGGACCACCGTGTCTGTCCCCCTTAAACTTGAGTATATCCCCGAACAGAAAAGACAATACATTTCCGCCAACCTTGGAGAAAAGTCGGGCTGATATAAACGATATAAAATCGGGCTATCACAACGGTTATAACAAATCGGGCGGAGGTGGGTTACTGAGGGAAGACACGGCCATGGACAGTCCGGCGGATGATATGTCCACGGACTCCTTCCCGCCCCCGCCCATGTTGATTCCCGAGGACAAGTCCGATAAAGAGGTGGATGTAAGGAATTACTGGAGTCCACCTCCGGACGTTAAACCCCTACTGGACCAAGTTTTCATCACTGACGTCACTTCCGATTTGGTAACGATTACTGTTCGGGAAAGTACGTCAGAGGATGGATTTTTCCGTAAGAGAGACGATTGTGCCAGCGAGTGATTTATTTTGTGAAATTGTTATTTTTTCTCACTTTGGATATATGCTGGAATTGGATGGGAGTACCATTTCATCGATACCACATTGTGAATTCTGAAAATGTTCGTTGTGTTTCGCCTACACTATGGAATTATACCCAGGTGTTACATTCACGGAGGATGCACATGTACCACACAAACACACTCAAAAAAACAAGAAGAGATTTGGTGTTTAATTAATAAGCATAAGAAATTACAATGACATTATCCATGGAATCTGATAAGTTAACAATAGCGATCTATATATGTATACTGTTGGTGCTTTTTGTGAATTACCGGCCAATTTAAGTCGTACTGGCATTGCATTGTTTACAAATTGGTATAAGCGATATAATTGATTAAGGCAAGGTCATGCACGACGCGGTATATTTTCTCTATTTACCAAGAAGGTAGAAACTGTTTGACATTTTCTTTCTCTGAATACAGTTTCATATACACATCAGGCAGAGAAATTAAATATATTATTTTCAACCTTTCCTGTAGCACCAAAGTATTGGTAGACGTTTATTAGGGATGTGAAAGACTCGTGACGTAACGGCAGATCAAGTTACAGGATATCAGCCCATGGTCGCGTGTTTATACATGCCTCGTGTTTAGATGCACATTTTAAAAATTATATCGGCTTGTTGTGATATTCATAGCAATTTTCTTGAAATATTCGCATTAAGTTATATTGATCGTTTAATCAATATGAAAAAATATTGTACTGAATTTATAGCGACGTTCTGCACTGGTAGAAAATTGAAATACTGGTATAGATATAGGGTTCCTAAATTAAAATATATTTGTATTAAGATGAATGCGTGAATTCAAAAGAAGGCACATGCAGTTATCAATATTCAACTGTGTTTCGTGTTACACTGTCGAATCACTTTGCGGTCTTCCGTAATCTTCTGTTGCGTCGATGGATCAGAACCAAGTGATTAGCGTTTATTAACTTTGGCGTTGTAACAATATGCGAATATTTGGTGGAACTGGACAGCATGATGTATTTTTTAGTCATGCGTGCGTCGTATAGATTTTCTTTGAAGATGGGTCTCCTGTTTTTTATAGCAAAACCATTGTTCACAAAGCTAATTGGAGCAAAAATACGAAGACTCCTCGTTTCATTTGACTTGGAAAAGCAAAACCGGCAGAACCTTTTGTGGATGAGGTCAGTGAACGATGACGTTTGCAATATAATTCAGTGACTTGCCTTTCTACCCTTTAAAATCTACAGCAAAACGTCACGCGAAATTAAATAGTTTTTATCCCTTTTATATATACGCTTCCAATTCGAGAATATATTTGTATAAAGTAATTTACTCAATGGAAATATAATTAAACCATGCAACTGCAACGGAGCACTTGACCACTTGATTGCAAATTCACCACTGACGATTGACCTGTCTGGAATAACCCATCTTCATACACAATTCGACTTCTCCATTCAAACTTCCGATTTGCCTTGATGGATCAGACCACTGAAAGCATTCAAATCCGAGATGAAAGTTTCATCGACAAACCAGAGACGAGCCAATCAGAACATGCCCCTCGACCGTGTGTAGGGTGACGTATTCTCCCAGTATAATAGTGACGTAATTCCGCCTAATATGGTGGTCGGGGTGGCCAGACACACAGGACAGCCAATGAATAACCCATTTTTCGAAATTCGAGTTCAGTTCAGGTCAGTGACGTTTCGTGTATATTTATAAATCCTCTTGAACAATGTCGATGAGCTGATGTATCAAGGCTTAGTGTGAACGAAGAAGTCGACTTGATGGGAATAACCGGGATTGCTGTTGGGTTGAATTTATATGGCCGGTCTTTCGTGTGTGGTTCTATTTGTCATGCCTTTATATTCATTGAAAAGTCTCGTGTCCTTGTTGTACCCCTACAGAATATTGTTCTCAATTACCTTGTAACACTTATATGAACATCGTTATACACTGAAAAAAAAATCCTTAAACTTTAATCAATATTCCCCGACTATTACACCAGCGAAATATTCCTTAAAATTTAATAAGGAATATTCCGTAGCATGTTTTGGAATTTCCTCAACATGCATGGTAAGGAATATTCCTTAGTTATGTTGAGGAATATTTCGCTGGTGTAATAGTCGGGGAATATTCCTTAAATTTTTAAGGAATTTTGTTTCTGTGTATGAACGAGGAACGATGGACCATTTATGTATTAGAGGTTTACAAAATGTCAAGTCTTATATGTTCTCTGGCGTTGACGTTATCATATTGTATTTTATGCAGTTTCAACTCTTTAGGTTGAAGTTTTGTTCTTGTTCATTGAAGCCTAGTTGTTACGGTATTAATTTTCAGGCATCTGAATAATTTATGCCATAATCTAAAATCCTTCTCATGTTCAGTTCAATCGTGTCTTTCTGTCGACAGTTTGAAAAGGAATACTATTATACTAAAAGTATAATGTTGCTTTAGGCCAGAGATCCGCAAATTTTGTTATTCAAGGTTCAACTTCTCTTGCTGGTATTCTATCATGCAGTATTTTTCTCAATTGAACAATTAAATCCATATGCATATTTAACCCAATATTGAAATGTATATAAATAACTCGAATAATATACTTTCATCATGTTGCATGCTTCTGCAACGACACCACGTGTTCAGTAACATGACACGTCTCAAATCGTGTTTGATGGTTGAACATGCCTAACATGTTTACAGTGAAGTTTTCTTTCTTGTTGATGACAAATGCTGCATATGTACCTGGGGTTTTTTTCTTGAAAATTGTTCAGTCCAACAAATTGAATACGTCGAATTATGTACCATACAGGCATAGTTCCGTTTTTGTATAAAGAGGGGTCATATATTATTTGCCATGCAGAGGGTTTAAGAACGAAAGCCTTGAAGAGGACAACTGCAGATTAATTTTGTATATTATAACTGCAGGACTTTCGCTGCTTTCGCCAAAACGCAAAATTGGTTTCGCGATAGGGCTTATAGGGCCTTGGCCCTCAATTTTGTTCTTTGGAAACCCTCCGTTTTAATATACGCGATATGGGTCCGTGTTTATCAGTGCCTGATACCTCCTGATCAGTTCTTATAATTTAGGTATCCGAGTATTAAGAAGTATATGTGGTCTTTGTTGAGAATGGCGTCGATCCATTAAATGCGTTTGAAACAATATAAGAGGAACTATTTTCTTGTGAGTGGCAAATTACAAGTTCGCATGCATGTCTGGCATTCTTTGAATTGTATTTTCTGTTTTGAATACGCAGATCATATCGACTTGTTAGTGATTTTTTCCGACAATATATAAATCGTGAAATAATTGTCATCCGCGAGGAAAATGAAACTGATGAATTGCAAAGGTGTTAGTGAACCGAGTCTTATTGTTCAATTGTATTTTGGTAATGCTGAAAAGCCTGTGCCCGTAGTTAATGACATTACCCGTTTAGTGCAATTAATTACTGGGCTTGTGTAAATGTTAAAAATATCTCCCTTCCTTTCTCAAGGAGCTAATTCCATATTGCGTACAATTCAGATTGACCGAAAACGAAACGGTCTATAGATTTTCATTTTATTGTTGGGGTTCATGTCTGCACCCTTAGTGTTCAACATTTACGCAAGTGCAGGAACTAATTGCACTGCTCATGTAATGTCATTTTCTTCGAGCATATACGTTCTTCAGCAATTTCCGAAATACTCTGCAAAAACGACAGCACTCGCTTGTCTAATACCTTAATTTGTATTTTTTCTGTGGCACTCGTTTTCGGCTGTCACCTTAATACCCTACGTTATATATGGTCCTTCTCTGTGGTTAATATACCGGCGAAGGCACATCTCATATTATCCAGATTGAGGCATTCATTCCTGAATGTACTTGCATGCGGGTGAAGTTGGAAGCCGTTGGGTGGATAATCTTTCTCGTTTAAAAAAGCAATCCGTGACTTGCACAAAATTCAAGATAATCCTTTAACAAGGGGCTGCGCCATTAGCACCGGTAGGTGCATTCACATTGCGGTTCGTTCATTGACTCTATTCCCTATCTCTTTATCATTTAACTGTCGATAACTGGTGTAAATGCCATAAATATGAATTAAATTATCTTACTATTCAAAGAAATGCTTATGCTTAAATTTATGATAATTATGGCAACTTCAGGTCAAACATAGTGGACAGTCATCATTGATTCAACATTTTCTAGGTTAAATAGATAGGGAAGAGAGTGAAAGAACGAACCGCTCTGCGCCCGCGTCTCGGTGCACCTGCTGGTTTTATCAACGAAACCCTTTGTTTTAGGATTATTTTGCGCAAGGTGGGGATTAGGAAAAGGTTATAATATGACAATAATTTGGAAGATTGCACGGACATTATTTTCCCAACAGTATCTTCAGAAATCTATTAATCGACGCCCTCTGATGGCGAGCGAAGACGCAATACCTAATTTTATGCGAATACTTGTGCCCACACAACCTGTTATTGTCGCCCATGTGTTCAGTTTAATGTAGCCAATATGTACAGACTGGATTAGTCCGAGCTTCCCATAACCCTTCGCCCAGACATCATACCCGACCCAAACAATCTTTTGAGAGGGAGCTCCGACTAACTGTTGATTATTTTCTCTGATAGTCTTTCTGTAAGCGGGACCCACGTGCTTGTGCGCACATGGCTGCTTACGGCACACTTGTGCGCACATGGCTGCTTACGGCACACTGGTGCGCACAAAATTAATAGTGTACTTATTTATTTTACGCATGTCTTCACATACTATATGTATTCAATCGAATCAGCACTTCGTTCATGCAGTTATTGGAATTGGTGAGGTGAGGTGTGGTGGGCGGGACGATGTGAGTTGGCGACAACCCTATGTAATAGGGACTTGTAAATGATATTAGAGCGACTTGTTGTATATATTTATATATATTAGTGCCATTATCCGTTTGTAAATAAATGCTCGCTTTTGTGAAATTGCTTATATGTTTTCTATATGGATACAGCTATGGTTTCATACGCGGCCAATGCTTACACTGCATGGGGTTCATGTACTCTACACCCCAATGCCAATTAAATGCTATAACTCTATATATGAATTTCCCCTGCGTTCGTCTGAATTATGTGTGTCGAATATTGTATTTGTTCGGATAATAAGCCTTTCAATATTGCTTGAAATCTATACTTAATATAACACCCTTAAAACGCAAATGTTAGGGAAAACATTTAGAAAGTGTTGTTTCACCACTTTTAAGTGTTGGATGCAACAGCTTAAAATGTTGCATTTAACACTTAAAAGTGGTGAATACAACACTTTCTAAACGTTTTCCCTCCTCCAGCCCTCTAGATGTTAAATATAACATTTGCGTTATAGGTTAACAAGAGAGATGTTAAGCCCCTCTGATTAGGACACTGTGCAGAGATCTTCATAAGACAAATTTCTAAGCAAGTTCACGAGGTTCATTTTGGACACTGTTTAAGCTTTGTTCTACTCACAATTGTTGACAAGATCGGCGTTTAGGCTTTGAACACATACATAATATAAAAGCCTTCAACGGAGAGAGGCGTTAAACGTCGGAGAGACACGTTAAATGTCTGTGAGATATCGATCAAACCTCTGAGAGACACGTTAAATGTCTGAGAGATATTGATGAAACCTGTGAGAGACGCGTTAAATGTCTGAGAGACATCGATTAAACCTTTGAGAGACACGTTAAATATCTGAGAGATATACTGGTTAAACCTTTGAGAGACACGTTAAATGTCTGAGAGATATTGATGAAACCTGTGAGAGACACGGTAAATGTCTGAGAGATATCAATTAAACCTCTGAGAGACCCGTTAAATGTCTGAGAGATATCGATCAAACCTCTGAGAGACACGTTAAATGTCTGAGAGATATCGATCAAACCTCTGAGAGACACGTTAAATGTCTGAGAGATATCAATTAAACCTCTGATAGACCCGTTAAATGTCTGAGAGATATCGATCAAACCTCTGAGAGACCAATCTCCCCACAGCGCAGGCTCCATTACCATCCCTGCCACCAATAGCGGAAGTTGACCTTTACTACGTTGCTATGACGTATAGGGGAAACCATCCAACGCACGGTTCAGTTTAAATCCGGCCGAACAACTCCTTTAGCGTTGCACATGAGCGAACTACTTTTCATATGCTCTGTCCAGATAAACAGGGAAAATTATCTCCAGATAATTCTTTTTAACTCTAGGCCAACAGAGGTATTATGCAGACTTGAAAAGTAATCGAAATGTTCGGCAAACATCTATTTTACTATATATGATGTCATTTCCGGCGATGTGCGCGAAGGCCCCGAATCCGGTGCAAAAATCTGACTGGTGGCTGGGGTGTTATTAGACCCCCAGCGAGGTGGTTGCTGAGAGATATCGATCAAACCTCTGAGAGACACGTTAAATGTCTGAGAGATATCGATCAAACCTCTGAGAGACACGTTAAATGTCTGAGAGATATCGATCAAATCTCTGAGAGACCCGGTAAATGTCTGTGAGATATCGATTAAACCTCTGAAAGACACGTTAAATGTCTGTGAGATATCGATCAAACCTCGTGAGAGACGTTAAATGTCTGAGCGATATCGATCAAACCTCTGAGAGACTCGTTAAATGTCCGAGAGATATCGATCAAACCTCTGAGAGACACGGTAAATGTCTGAGAGATATCGATTAAACCTCTGAGAGACACGTTAAATGTCTGTGAGATATCGATCAAACCTCGTGAGAGACGTTAAATGTCTGAGCGATATCGATCAAACCTCTGAGAGACACGTTAAATGTCTGAGAGATATCGATTAAACCTCGGAGATCGAGACACGTTAAATGTCTGAGAGATATCGATTAAACCTCTGAGAGACACGTTAACTAAATGTCTGAGAGATATTGGTTGAACCTCTGAGAGACCCGTTAAATATCCGGGAGATACGTTAAACTTCGGAGAGATACTTTAAACGTCTGAGAGATATCGGTTACACGTTTGGGAGACACGTTATACATGTATGTCTCAGAGATACGTTAAACGTCTTAGAGATACATGTACGTTCTTGCTATCTTATGATGGGTGCTTATTTCATCAGATTTAGTTTCACTAGTTGCGAAGATATTGCCCTTGAAAGGTTTTTGGTTCTCATTAACTTTGATATGTAAACGAACTTTGATGATGTCAAACGATGAACTATAGAGATAATTAGACAATAAATGGAATATCTTCTTTCGTAAAATATTTAGGATTCTGATTCGTTTGCACTTCATTAACATTGTGTTTTCAGGTAATTGAAAACCCCTATTCATTTTGAGGTCCAAAATTATGTTACGGGCCAGAACATCTGGTAAACTAGTTCCAGGTTTGGTTGGTGCCAGATGTTAGGTGGGTCATGGGAAAAGTGGAACCCTATTTTATTTGAGGTCAAAGGATCAAAGGTGATGTTCAATTTGACCAGAAAACCTACAAATATGGAAATCTGCTATTCTAATTTATAAAATGGTTCATAACTTGGGTACACCTATATCCATGGGAAAAGATGTACGCTATTTATTGACCTGGAGGTCAGAGTTCAAAGGTCAATGTCACCTAGGCCAGGAGCATGCATCCATGATTACCAAATATCTACATTATCCTCTTGTGTGATTGCATTTCCGTCACATCTATCCTGCATTGTTCAGCTATAGTATATTGGCGTATGTTGAACCCGCAGGCCCGCAAAACAAGAGTTTTGGTGGGGGGGGGGGGCGGTGGTATTAGGGTGAAGTGTCGAAATATGGTGTCTCTATCAGTGTCTATATATAACCCCATGCTTTATATAAATCAACATAAAGGTGAGAAACGGACTTTGGATGAATCGAGAAATAAACGGTTTACCGCCAAACAAAATACATCAGCATATTCTACAAGTATCACTTTATATATTCCCGTCGTCAAATTAGAAAATTTGTGCAATTTTTTACCTTTGCCGGGCGATTCAAAATCCAACGTAAGTGTCCATCCATCTAGGAACAGTTAGATTATGGCGGGCTTCGTTCTCAATTCTGATTGGTCAGTCGCGAGAGCTGATCAGTGGGTGACCTCTCTTGCCGGAGGCGTGTCTCGACTGACCAATCAGAATTGAGAACGAAGCCCGCCATAATCTAACTGTTCCTAGATGGATGGACACTTACGTTGGATTTTGAATCGCCCGGCAAAGGTAAAAAATTGCACAAATTTACTAATTTGACGACGGGAATATATAAAGTGATACTTGTAGAATATGCTGATGTATTTTGTTTGGCGGTAAACCGTTTATTTCTCGATTCACCCAAAGTCCGTTTCTCACCTTTATGTTCATTTATATAAAGCATGGGGTTATATATAGAGACCCCATATTTCGATACTTCACCCTAATACCACCGCCCACACCCACCAAAACTCTTGTTTTGCGGGCCTGTGGTTGAACCTCATTAGCTTTTGTTGTGAGTTGGTCCCAGATAGTTTCAGAAATATTTACAGATATAAATGTACCTATATACCGGTAACCAAAAGCGAACATACACTTTAGAAATCAAACGAATTAATTAAGGATATATCAGCTTCTTTGATTAGCTGGTGACGGTCCGTTTTACTTAGCAACAACGTTTGTCACCCAAAACGGTAAAGTACTATTCGGCAGAGCTTAGATATGGGGGTATAGTGGAAAACTTCCCTTTCCATGCAGGTTGAAGAGAGAGTGTTATTTGGATTTGTTTGACCTAGAAAATAGATATGATGTCACAAACATGACCTAGTTAAAAAAATAAGACTTAATTTTACAGTCTGTTAAAGTAGACTGTTGACTGAAATCCGTCCGCTCTCATAACTGATCTCTTTCTCCCGCCATTACTGGATCTGTGAACGGGCGCTTTACCGTTGTGGTTTTCCCTCCCTGTAAGTGTGCACGCACATTTGCTGAACTGCGTCACACTACCCTTGTATGATTTGGTCGAATAAGCGGAGAGGTCTCGGCTTTCGTTTCAAACAGTTCGTTTGTTTTTACCCAACAATTTGGGGTATAAAAACGTGACGTCTGGGTTGGTAATAACTGCCTGGGTCGGAAATACAAATATACCTGGGTCGATAATACCAACATACTTTGATCGGTAAAACCAATAAGTCGGAAATACCAATATACCTGAGTCGGAAATACCAATATACTTTGATCGGTAAAACCAATGAGTCGGAAATACCAATATATCTGGGTCGGAAATACCAACATACTTTGATCGGTAAAACCAATGAGTCGGAAATACCAATATATCTGGGTCGGAAATACTAACATACTTTGATCGGTAAAACCAATGAGTCGGAAATACCAATATACCTGGGTCGGAAATACCAATATATACATGTACCTGGATCGGTAATACCAACATATTTCGATCGGTAAAACCAATGAGTCGGAAATACCAGTATACATGTAGCTGGATCGGTAATACCAACATACTTCGATCGGTAAAACCAATGAGTCGGAAATACCAATATACATATTCCTGGATCGGTGATACCAACATATTTCGACCGGTAAAACCAATGAGTCGGAAATACCAATATATCTGGGTCGGAAATACCAACATATTTCGACCGGTAAAACCAATGAGTCGGAAATACCAATATACATGTTCCTGGATCGGTAATACCAACATACTTCGATCGGTAAAACCAATGAGTCGGACATACCAATATATCTGGGTCGGAAATTCTAACATACTTTGATCGGTAAAACCAATAAGTACCTGGGTCAGAAATACCAATATATACATATACCTGGATCGGTAATACCAACATACTTTGATCGGTGAAACCAGTGAGTCGGAAATACCAATATACCTGGGTCGGTAATACCAATATCAGTAAACAAACGCTTAGTGAAATAAATAAATGTCCACTTCGACAACATGAATAACTCGATGAAGGTTCGTATAGATATGGGCAAAACATGTGCAAATTGTTGCCATGATTGGAAAAACTACAAAATGCCACAAAAGATAAGGAAAACAAATCACGATAAAGTACTTTTCATATACAGGACTTTTTTCTATATCCCACGCAGCGAGACGTGAGTTGCATATATATTCCCGACATCTGGGGTCCTAACAAGCCGATGTGTCCTACTTGCATCAATATATAGACTTGTTGCAATGAAATCGTGTCATATTTCCCCCCTGGCGATAGTCCAACACAAAAGTATATGTTTATCCTCTGTTTTGTCGAGAAATGATGCAGATATTGCGTAGTTTTTGTGGCTCAAGTATAGTATACACTTAGCGCGAAAACACACTACTTATGTATACTACCATGCATTCAGTAACGATGATATAATCCTCAAATATTAATATAGAAATACCGGTAGCTATCCGAAAGAGTATAAAGAACGTCCCCCACTAGTTTTATTTGTAAAGTTCAGGAGTAAATATACCACGTGAATTCATTGATATTGATCACATAACCGTTCATTTTGTACCATTCAGTCGTACGAAGCGATCGAGGCTTGACTTGGACATCGATCGTCACACAGTATTGGCTGAGCGAAAAATCTTTAACACTTGAACAAAAAAAAGCAGGAGTTCGAATCGCGCGATTTCTTCAGTGACTATAGTCTCTCTTGCAGGAAACTGGCCTATGTTTATGTATACTATGATTGTCTTTTTTAATTTGGTGCTAATGATGTTATATGAAATAGGTCTTTGGATTATGGACTTTAATGGACGACGGCTGAATTATGAATGACGGACCAGGCTCTTGTAATAAGAAGGATGCAATACGTGTCATAGATCAACTATGTTGGAGTAATCCCAGGGGGGGGGGTGCGGGGTTGTTTGTTTGGCCCTCATTTATCCAGATTAGCAAGGGTTAAAATATAAAGGCAGTTTATAGTGTGGATTATTACTCCAACCTGGCCGCTTATTGCAGCCTTCCTATAGATAAAGGTGAGACACAAAGCAAAAAATAGCGAGTGTATATAAACATTTCACATCTATGACAGATTTTCTATGACAAGAAGGTATTAATATTGGTAAACTACAAGATAGACCACCCTACCAATGTCGAACTTGACGAATCTTCATGACAAACTCTCATTAACGCTTGCATGGAACGAATTCTGTCATTATCAAAAGCGTAACCTATATATCTGCGGCCTTCATGCAGGGTCACACCGACAGGTGACAGGGAGTACGACTCTGAAATCACTCTCGTGCCATAATCTCCACATCCATATCGTTCAATTTGACTCGGAAAGCTATCTATAATTTTCGATACCGGTATCATTTTAAGTGGGGGAATATTATCTCAAAGCCTAAGGCCCTCGCAGACTGATGACAGAAAAGTAACATACCAATAGACCCTTTTCATAAACCCTGCTCTTTCGCGCCGGCACTGGCTAGTGACGTAAAGTGAGTTCGTCAGTAGTATACAAAGAGGATATTAACTCGCATTTTGTTGTGGAAAAGTGAATTTCGAGCCCTATTGACCTTTTGCGCAATGCGCATTTCGTGGAGGTCACGGGGCGGTCACGTGGAGGTCAAGTTCACATGACTTTTGACCTCGAATTCATCCGCGGTGATGCAGTCTGGCTGTCATGCGGTCACTCCCGCGAACAGAAAGTAGCCCCATGTCAATCAAGTGACTTCCAATGTTAATGTATACGAGGAATGCCTAAAAAGAGTATGGGAATATACGTTTTGGGACCGAGGTGGGTCCCTAGTGGACCTATTGGGTCGAGTGAGGTATCCCCGCTCCTCATTAGTGGGTGCATGTAAATTGAGGATTTGTCCCCGAAAATATAAAAAGCGGAACACGGACTTCACCCCTAAAATAGGGGAAAACTCTTATCAACCCTATCCCAAAGGGCTAATATCGGTCCCTGGGCTTATCGCGGCCTGCCTATCAAGTCAATCGGGTGGGTGTATGTAAATTTAGGATTTGTCCCGAAGATATAAAAAGCGGAACACGGACTTTACCCCTACAATAGGGACCCGTATTATACAATATACGGGGATATACAACACTTTCTAAATGTTTTCCCTCCTCCAACCCTCTAGATGTTAAATATAACATTTGCATTATAGGTTAACAAGAGGGATGTTAAGCCTCTCTGATTAGGACACTGTGCAGAGATTTTTATAAGACAAATTTCTAAGCAAGTTCTCGAGGTTCATTTTGGACACTGTTTAAGCTTTGTTCTACTCACAACTGTTGACAAGATCGGCGTCAGCATGTTTAGGCTTTGAAATATCTGAGAGATATACTGGTTAAACCTTTGAGGGACACGTTAAATGTCGGAGAGATATCAATAACACCTCTGAGAGACACGGTAAATGTCTGAGAGATATCGATTAAACCTCGGAGAGACACGTTAAATATCTGAGAGATATCGATCAAACCTCTGAGAGACACGTTAAATGTCTGAGAGATATCGATTAAACCTCTGAGAGACACGTTAAATGTCTGAGAGATATCGATTAAAACTCTGAGAGACACGTTAAATGTCTGAGAGATATCGATCAAACCTCTGAGAGACACGTTAAATGTCTGAGAGATATCGATTAAACCTCTGAGAGACACGTTAAATGTCTGAGAGATATTGGTTAAACCTCTGAGAGACACGGTAAATGTCTGAGAGATATTGGTTAAACCTCTGAGAGACCCATTAAATATCCGGGAGATACGTTAAACTTCGGAGAGATACTTTAAACGTCTGAGAAATATCGGTTACACGTCTGGGAGACACGTTATACATGTATGTCTGGGAGATACGTTAAACGTCTTGGAGATACATGTACGTTCTTGCTATCTTATGGTGGGAGTTTATTTCATCAAATTTAGTTTCACTGGTTGCGAAGATATTGCCCTTGAAAGGTTCTTGGTTCTGATGAACTTTGATATGCAAACGAACTTTGATGATGTCAAACGGTGAACTATAGATATAATTAGACAATTAATGGAATATCTTCTTTCGTAAAATATTTAGGATTTTGATTCGTTTGCACTTCATTAACATTGTGTTTTCGGGTAATTGAAAATCACTTTTCATACGCATGCACGTCGATAGACGAGGTTGTATATGGCGATCACCATTTCTGTCCGTCTGTATATGTCCGTGCGATATCTGCAGTTTTAGATTGTGGATTCATACCAAATTCTGGATATACCTTGTCCATGAGACAAAGAAAACCCCTATTCATTTTGAGGTCTTGAAAATTATGTGAAGGGCCAGAACATCTGGAAAAATGGTTCCAGGTTTGGTTGGTGCCAGATGTTAGGTGGGTCATGGGAAAAGTGGAACCCTATTTTATTTGAGGTCAAAAGATCAAAGGTGATGTTCAATTTGACCAGAAAATCTGCAAAAATGGAAATCTGCTATTCTAATTTATAAAATGGTTCATAACTTGGGTACACCTATATCCATGGGAAAAGATGTACGCTATTTATTGACCTGGAGGTCAGAGTTCAAAGGTCAATGTCATCAAGGCCAGGAGTGTAGTTTCATGATAACCAAATGTCTACATTATCTTCTCGTGTGATTGCATTTCCGTCAAATCTATACTGCATTGTTCAGCTATAGTATATTGGCGTATGTTGAACCCCATCGGCTTTTGTTGTGAGTTGGTTCCAAATACATTCAGATATATTTACACATATAAATGTACCTACATACCGGTAACCAAAAGCAAACATACACTGTAGAAATCAAACGAATTAATTAAGGATATATCAACTTCTTTGATGACGGCCCGTTTGACTTAGCAACAACGTTTGTCACCCAAAACGGTAAAGTATACTATTCGGCAGAGCTTAGATATGGGGATATAGTAAAAACTTCCCTTTCCATGCAGGTTGAAGAGAGACTGCTATTTGGATTTGTTTGACCTAGAAAATAGATATGATGTCACAAACATGACCTAGTTAAAAAAATAATACTTAATTTTACAGTCTGTTAAAGTAGACTGTTGTCTCAAATCCGTCCGCTCTCATAACTGATCTATTTTCCCCGCAATTACTGGATCTGTGAACGGGTGCTTTACCGTTGTGAGGTTGCCCTCTCTGGAAGTGCGCGCGCATATTTGCCGAACTGCGTCACACTACCCTTGGAATGATTTGGTCGAATAAGCGAAGAGGTCTCGGCTTTCGTTCCGAACAGTTCGTCTGTTTTTACCCAACAATTTGGGGTATGAGTGACGTACCCAACGTCTAGGTTGGTAATAACTGCCTAGGTCGGAAATGCTAATATACCTGGCTCGGTGATACCAACATACTTTGATCGGTAAAACCAATGAGTCAGAAATACCAATATACCTGGGTCGGAAATACCAATATTCATGTACCTGGACCGGTAATACCCACATACTTTGATCGATAAAACCAATGAGTCGGAAATACCTCTGAGGCCGTGTAGAGGTCAAGGCCGCTATAGTTCCAACAGGTGGCGCCCCCTCTTTCACCTCGAATTCCTCCGCGGTCTGGTGGTGATGCGGTCGCGGGAAAAAGCTTCCGCGGAGAAAAAGTAGTCCCCAGACTTGAAATACGCTGCATGTTCCGATTGGGTCGAGTGAGGTATCAAAGTGAAGCATTCGTGAAGGGGCATCCAGTCATGGGTGGGTGCATGTAAAATTAGGATTTTTTCCCGAAACTATAAAAAGCGGAACACGGACTTTACCCCTAAAATAGGGGAAAACACCTATCAACCCTAGTCAAAAGGGCTAATATCGGTCCCCGGGCTTATTGGGACCTGCCTATCAAGTCAATGGGGTGGGTGCATGTAAAATTAGGATTTTTTCCCGAAACTATAAAAAGCGGAATACGGACTTTACCCCTAAAATAAGGGAAAACACCTATCAACCCTAGCCAAAAGGGCTAATATCGGGCCCCGGGCTTATTGGCACTTACCTATCAAGTCAATGGGGTGGGTGCATGTAAAATTAGGATTTTCCCCCGAAAATATAAAAAGGCGGAACACGGACTTTACCCCTAAAATAGGGGAAAATCCCTATCAACCCTAGCCAAAAGGGCTAATATCGGTCCCCGGGCTTATCGGAGCCTGCCTATCAAGTCAATGGGGTGGGTACATGTAAAATTAGGATTTTCCCCCGAAAATATAAAAAGCGGAACACGGACTTCACCCCTAAAATAGGGGAAAACTCCTATCAACTCTAGCCAAAAGGGCTAATATCGGTCCCCGGGCTTATTGGGACCTGCCTATCAAGTCAATGGGGTGGGTGCATGTAAAATTAGGATTTTTTCCCCGAAACTATAAAAAGCGGAATACGGACTTTACCCCTAAAATAGGGGAAAACACCTATCAACTCTAGCCAAAAGGGCTAATATCGGTTCCCGGGCTTATTGGGGCCTGCCTATCCAGTCAATGGGGTGAGTACATGTAAAATTAGGATTTTTCGCCGAAAATATAAAAAGCGGAACACGGACTTCACCCCTAAAATAGGGGAAAACTCCTATCAACTCTAGCCAAAAGGGCTAATATCGGTCCCCGGGCTTATTGGGACCTGCCTATCAAGTCAATGGGGTGGGTGCATGTAAAATTAGGATTTTTTCCCGAAACTATAAAAAGCGGAATACGGACTTTACCCCTAAAATAGGGGAAAACACCTATCAACTCTAGCCAAAAGGGCTAATATCGGTTCCCGGGCTTATTGGGGCCTGCCTATCCAGTCAATGGGGTGGGTGCATATACAATTAGGATTGTTTTCCAAAAATATAAAAAGGCGGAACACGGACTTTATCCCTACAATAGGGGTCTGTATTATACAATATAAGGGAAAATGCCTGTATGGGGGGAGGGGTGGTCAAATTTTTTTGTGGGCTATACTATGGCTTGTGGGATCTCGTTTTTCTCGTCTCGCCAAGAAAATGACAATGGGAAGGGTCCCGGAGCGAATCGGTGAAATTTTTGGGAAAAGTACCGGGTAGGCCTGTTTATAGGCCTATAGGCTGGCTATATGGGGTATAGGTTCAACCTGGGAAATTCACACACGTTCATTGTGATATGGGTTGCTTGGATTTGTTTTTCACGTCTAGTCATTTAGAACACGATGGGAAGGGTCTCGGAGCGCAACGGTGAATTTTTGGAAAAGTACCATATAGCCCATATAGTCCCATACTGGCTATATGGGGGTATAGGTTCAACCTTGGAAATTCGCACACGTTCATTGTGATATGGGCTGTTTGGATTTGTTTTTCACGTCTCGTCATTTAGAACACGATGGGAAGGGGCCCGGAGCGAAACGGTGAAATTTTGGGAAAAGTTCACCGAGGCCTGGGTAGGCCCATAGGCCTATACTGCATGGCTATGGGGGTATAGGCCCATACGGGGTGGACGTTTTGGGGTCTAGGTGAGCCCCTAATGATCCTATGATGTCGTATGAGGTCTTATTTTGAAGCTCTCGTGGAGGAGCATCCGACTGGACTAATGGTTCGTCCGTTTTCAATAGTCTGCGCATGCGCAGTCTGGCCGTAGTATAGAAAGCGGGCATTTTGGGTGGTATGTGGGTGTGTGTTTGGGGTAGAGATGGACCGCTATGGGTCCGAATGGGTCGTGGAAGGTGTCAAAGTGAAGCTTGTGTGGGTTAGAGTCAGAATGGTGTGTTTTTAAGTGCAAGTCGCGTCAATCTGCGCATGCGCAGTTGGTTGTAGTAAGTAAAGTGGCCATTTTGGGGCAGTACAGGAAGGTATTTGGGGTCGAGATGGACCATCCTTGGTCCGAATGCGTCCTGGAAGGTGTCATCTTGTAGCTCTCGGGGTGTAGACCCCGATTTGAGGGCTGCCCACGTCACCTGTGACGTCATCGGTGACGTCATCAGTACGAGTAGTAGCGAAAGTGGGCATTTTGGGGCAGTGAAGGAAGGTATTTGGGGTAGAGAGGGACCATCTTTGGTCCGAATGTGTCTAGGGAAGTGTCATGTTGTAGCTCTCGGGTGTACATCCCGATTTGAGGGATGTCCGCGTCACCTGTGACGTCATCGGTGACGTCATCAGTACGAGTAGTAGCGAAAGTGGGCATTTTAGGGCAGTACAGGAAGGTATTTGGGGTAGAGAGGGACCATCTTTGGTCCGAATGTGTCTAGGGAAGTATCATGTTGTAGCTCTCGGGGTGTACATCCCGATTTGAGGGATGTCCGCGTCATCTGTGACGTCATCGGTGACGTCATCAGTACGAGTAGTAGCGAAAGTGGGCATTTTGGGGCAGTGAAGGAAGGTATTTGGGGTAGAGATGGACCATACTTGGTCCGAATGCGTCGTGGGAGGTGTCATGTTGTAGCTCTCGGGGTGTACACCCCGATTTGAGGCATGTCCGCAGCATCTGTGACGTCATTGGTGACGTCATCAGGACGAGTAGTAGCGAAAGCGGGTATTTTGGGGCAGTGAAGGAAGGTATTTGATGTAGAGATGGACCATCCTTGGTCCGAATGCGTCGTGTGAGGTGTCATCTTGTAGCAACGCCCGCCAACACCAAACTCAATGATTCAACGCCCTGGTGAAATAGCTCAGAAGCTCTGATTTTCTAGATATTCCATGGAATTGTCACTCATTCTTCGAAATGCAGTGACGTCCGTCGTTACGCCTTAGCAGACCGGAGAGAGTACAACAACAACAACAACAAGGATGAGCCATGAGAGAACAACAACAACAAGAAGTTTTTTCATATAGTTTATTCTCCCCAATGTTACATCATACCCACGCTGGGTGAGCCGCGTTGGGTATATTTACAATTCAAGAAGACTCTTGTCCAATCAGAGGCCACCATTTGCATTTGTCATATTCGTTCCTGTCCGTTAGATGTATTCTTGTCCAATCAGAAGTCTCCATTTCAGAAAGTTCCATCTTCGGCCATGTTCGCTCTGAACCGTTTATTCTAATCATCGTCGGGCAGGCCAGGATACCGTTGAGGCAACATATCCTCAGATAGTTGTTTGTGCATTCTGAGTATCTATCAGTGCATGGGTGAATACATTCACCCGATGGGAAAATTCCGTAATTTGGTCACGAAGAACGTAACATTGGTCACCCTCTCTACGACCCACTTGGTGTTGGAGCGCTGTTCATAGGCCCATTGCAAGACATCCAATTGGTCCACTTGGTCCAGCACGGGCTTTAGCGATGTCCGGTTAATGATGGTAAACGGTTGGTCAAATACCCGGATGTTACTGCTCGGGTAAAAGTATCGGACTTGGTCTGTCTCCTTATGCTGCAGCACATAACCAAACGCCAGATTCAATTTGAAGGACGTAGCTTGGTCATTGAAGATGGCTTCCACGTAGTTGCGTAGACAGGTGAGGCCAGTCAGCCGGAAATTGTAGATATCTTGAATAGGGCGATGACGGAGGAAACAGTGCCGTATCATGGGCCAATGGCGCCGATAGTCACTCACTGGATGGGCGTCCTGTAAGAGATCGCTGGGAACATCCACCGCATCTTCCAGAAAATGTTCGTTGTTGTCAGGCGTATGACTGGGAACAGTAATGCTAGGGACCGGCTGGATATCTAGGATCTTCTGAACTGTGGGTATAGGCGGGCTCTCCGTGATCGCATCACCAGTGGCATTCGTCTCCCCGTGTTCATCTTCAGTGGGTCTGTCCCTCCTGGGTGCCTCTTTAGTGGAAAGTTGTCCCTCATGCCGTGGTGACGGACCATGAATCAAACGCTCATGCCGTCTTAACTGACTGGGTCGTTTGAAGAGTTGACCACATTCTTCGCATGGACGCTTGGGTGGCCCATGAATTGAACGTTCATGGCGCTGTAAATGATCCGGGCGCTGAAACGACAGTGTACATATCGTACAGCTATACCGGGCGGTTCCGGCGTGCTTGGTAGCCTCATGGCGGCGCAAGTCGTGCAGACGGGTGAATGATTTCGAGCACATAGTACAAGTGAACATCTTGGTGGTTGACAGAGTGTCTGTTGAAACGGCCAGGCCGCTTCCCTTTTATAGCAAGCTAGCTGGTGATCTATTTTTAGCACAATCAGTTCAACTTGGACATTCCGTGTCTTTTCGGTGACGTCCGTGACTATTCGGGCACCTCCGTGTCTCTTCGGTAACCTCCGTGTCTTTTCGGCAACCTCCGTGTCTCTTCGGTCACCTCCGTGTCTTTTCGGTGACGTCCGTGACTCTTCGGGCACCTCCGTGTCTCTTCGGTAACCTCCGTGACATCTTCGGTCACCTCCGTGTCTCTTCGGTGACCTCCGTGACATCTTCGGTAACCTCCGTGTCTCTTCGGGCACCTCCGTGACATCTTCGGTCACCTCCGTGTCTCTTCGGTCACCTCCGTAACTATCCGGCTGTTCAGGTGTAAACCCCGATGTACCCGTATGGAACACACAGCTAAAGGACCCGGATAGAAGTACCCGGATGTAGGCGCGGACGTCATTGACAAGAGCCCGGATGTACAAGAACCCGGATGTACCCGGATGTAAAAGTGCCCGGATGTAAAAGTGCCCGGATGTTTACGAATGTTCCACCATTCCGGACTTCTATCAGGTCCATGTCCAGAAGCTCTCATGTCCTGCATGTGAATAGTCATATTGTGTGTGTATGCATGTGTGTGTGCGTCTGTGTGTGTGTGTGCGTGTGCGAAAGGTGTCAAGTGGGGACAGTTGCATGGATACACACCTTTCAACCGGGGACACCTCGGCAACCGGGGACGTCCCCGGTTGACCAAAGGTCCAAAATCGCTTTCTCTGTTCATTTTATAGCACTCTCTAGTGAAAAAAGGTAAAAAAAAAGCTTATCTTTCCAATAGTCCCCGATTTCACTGTGTGAAAATAGATACGGAGGGTGTGTTCGTGTGTGGCGTGTCGATTGGACAAAATTGCGGCCATACCCCTGTGTCCATGAATTAGTTAGTCACGTGACAACGAACGAAGAGAGATAAAACGAGACTGAAGAAAGAACAATACACGATTCGACTGCGGGCAATATTGTACGGAACGTAAGTTGAATTTTCTGATTTACTTTGAAACACTTGTTTGATGGACATAAACCGAAAACGAAACAATAGGCGTACCGTACCTAGTCAGATATTTTGTTTGTCCCCATGTTCCTGCAAATCAGAAGAAAATGCCAGAAAACAACAACAACAACAATCTTCCTTGAGGAATAGTTTATTACTCAGTTGTTGATACTTCAACGTTGTCATTCGATAAAGTGATAGACGGAAAACAACGACAACTAGATATTGATGGTACAATATCACGGCCTTTCCATGACGTCCCCCACAGGTATTATTTCGCTGTATTGTGATGTGGCATATACTACAAGTACGGAATGGAAACATTTTCCGGAAAGTTTAATTTGTCAAGATTGCGAGCGCCTTAGATCGAGTGTGAACTTTCATCGTTATGTGCCGTTGTTCAAACAATTGCGAAAAAGTTAAACGGTTGAACGTCTATTGTATTCTATTTGAGTCCCGCTCTATCTGGGCACTGAATATATGTCGCTCAATACTGATTTCGTCGTGTACAACAACATACTTCAAACAGCATGCTAATTTGGGGCGGAAATTGTATGCCTGTCTACAACAATGCGAATGCATTCTTACTGTCAATTCCAAATACATATATATATTTCCTCAATCAAAATTGCTGACCTGTACCAGAAACTTCAGCCTAGTATCCACAAATCGCGTGAAATAACAACGAGATGCAGTTGCAGAGATGTCAGTTCACTTACGTATTTTGGCGCGCAATTTTAGTCGACTGGGTATTGTTTTTCAAATAGTAAACGAATCCCTACCTTCTTTGCACAGTCCATTTTTACTTCATCTGGGAACATTCCACGTAAACGGCGGCATCGAATATTCCCTCGTTTTAGGGTCTTTAATCCTAGACACCTAAATGCCATCCCTGCCGCGCTTGCTTAGAAAACAGCTAAGTTCCCCGTGAAAGGAACACTCGCGCGTATTTCAAGACAGACGCGCGCACTTCCGGTGAGGCAAATTATTCACCTTGTTTGTTTACGAATACCAGTATCGCTAAGCCCCTGTCTACGCTGTAGTATGTCAAATTAACGGCTTTCTCGTAACTGTTCAAGTTTTCCCCAATTACTGTTCCCGGTACGGAGTCATTGTCAACGAAAGACGGAAACTGGCTGCGTCCAGCGACGTCCATGAAACGTGTTTAACGTTACATGTAGTAATAAAACATCAAAGTGTGATAGAATTGGTTATATGTTCACTTGACATGTCCCTATTTAGCCTACATATCATTTGCAATAATAAATTTATTGATGATGTCCCCATTTGGTTGGTTTTAAACATTTGTCCCCACTTGGATAGTCTACACTTGACGGGAGTGCGTCCCCATTTTAGCAGCATCTTTCACGGCGAGTGTGAAATGTGTGCGTCCCCACTTTGACTAGCTTGAACACTTTTGGCAAATTTCAGAATTTGATGGATCCAAAGGTCCAGTGGGCGTCTCTATGATTGCCTTTATTGAAATCTGAGGTTCATTTATCTCTTGGTACCTTATTAACAAAGTCCCCATTTGGGGGGGTTTGTACGCGTGTCCCCGCTTGACACCTTTCGCACGTCTGTGTGTGTATGCGTGTGTGTCTGTGTGTATGTATGTGTGTGCGTGTGTGTGTCTGTGTATGCATGTGTGCATGCGTCTGTGTGTGCGTGTGTGTGTGTGTGTATGCATGTGTGTATGCGTGTGTGTGTATGCGTGCGTGCGTGTATGCAAGTGTGTGTATGTGTCTGTGTATGCGAGCGTGTGTGTGTATGCAAATGTGTGTATGCGTCTGTGTTTGTGTGTATGTATGTATGCATGTGTGTATGTGTACATTGCGTCTGTGTGTATGCGTCTGTGTGCATGCGTGTGTGTGTATGTGTCTGTGTATGTGCGTGTGTGTATGCGTGTGTGTGTCTGTGTGTGCATGTGTGCATGCGTCTGTGTGTGCGTGTGTGTGTGTGTGCGTGTGTATCTGTGTGTGTACGTGTGCGTGCATGTGCGTATGCGTGTATGTGTGTATGCGTCTGTGTGTATGCGTCTGTGTGCGTGTGTGTGTGTACACGTGTCTGTGTGCGTGTGCTTGTGTGTGTAGGTGCGTGTGCGTGTGTGTGCGTGTGTATCTGTGTGTGTACGTATGCGTGCATGTGCGCATGCGTGTATGTGTGTATGCGTCTGTGTGTATGCGTCTGTGTGCGTGTGTGTGTGTACACGTGTCTGTGTGCGTGTGTTTGTGTGTGTAGGCGCGTGTGTGTGTGTGTGTGTGTGTGCGTGCATGTGCGTGTGTATGTGTATGTGTATGTATGCCTTTGTGTGTGTGTGTATGTGTGCTTGCGAGTGTGTTTACGCGTGTGTGTGTATGCGTGTGTGTGTGCGTGTGTGTGCGTGTGTGCGCGTGTCTATGAGTCTGTGTGTATGTGTGCATTGCGTCTGTGTGTATGTGTGTATGCGTATATGCGTCTGTGTGTATGCGTGTGTGTGTATGCAACCTCCACCACCACCACCAGCACCACTACCACCACCACACACCACCACACACCACCACTACCACCACCACCACCGAGCGTTGACGCCCGTCAACGCCACCACCACCACCTCCACCACCACCACCACACACCACCACACCACCACACCACCACCACGACCACCACCACTGGGCACACACACCTGGTGCACTCTGTACCCTATAGCCCGTAGTTCATAGGGTACACCAGGGTGTGGGTGCGATCGGAGCTCTTGGAGCTCAAAGCGTGTGGAGCTCAGAGCTCGGAAGTGACATTTGCATATGACCTCTGTGAGGTCACTTCCGCTTCCGTTCACGTGACCCGAACTGACCT
>JAVTVY010013958.1:0-57334 GCA_036873755.1 Hanleya hanleyi
GATCTCAAATCGCTAGAGTTGTTCGAAATCTTACTATTAGATGACATTTCTGCAATCATATTATCCTATTTTACTGAGATAGTGCTACTTTGTGCATCACCAATCACCAACTCTCTGAACTGCTGATGAAGTAATATTTTGCTTGGAAACATAACTTCTCATTGTCACTTACGGGTATATCCGGGGTAAATTAAACCTGACTTAGTTACCATGAAACTCAAATACTCTTCGGAAATACGAGATGCAGCAATATTTCAAGTTCTATCGTGGATACTGCCGGGCTGAGAAATTCATTGTTTAACCTTCAGACAAATTTATATATAATGATAACTTCCAAATATCAAACCTGATTCTTATCTTCTCTAGCAACTCTCTGATTTACAGATGAACAGACCGAGGTTTTATCATAAGGGCAGGGCGGGTAATCGAGGACTGGTGGTCCAGGTATAAGACATTTGACTGGAGCAAATATCTATTATATGCAATATAAAATGTACATATTTCTAATCAGAAAATCTTAATATGTTCAGATAAGTTCTTGCACCATCACTATGTATGTACGACTAAATTGGCTTGTGTGAATAACAGTATAACGTGTTGTTGATTGTACATGTCAAGCATCAAAGGAGTGCTCCCTGAAGTTTGGATGGACCGTGGCGTACACAGGTTCAGTGAACTATGCCGTAGTTAAGTTTGGATGGACCGTGGCATTCACAGTTTCAGTGAACTATGCCGTAGTTAAGTTTGGATGGACCGTGGCGTACACAGTTTCAGTGAACGCCGTAGTTAAGTTTGAATGGAATATGCCGTATAGTTTGTATATAGACTTGTGCTTTTTGGACTATCATTGTAAGAAATGAATCAGCAATTATATGATACTTATCGGTTGAGTTTCAATTGTTTTATACTATTTTCTAATATTTCTGATACGATACTCTCAAAGCCAATCCTCTATTCTGAAGTTCTATAAAGTGGGAAATTGTTAACTGCGTAGCATTGCCACGCATTATCTCAGCGACGACATATTTCTGTCACGTGAGAGTACGTTTCAGAAAGTATTTTCTCTCCAATTGACGGGATTCGAGATTATATAGGCGTGTGAGTGAGATTATTCACGTAATGTGATTTTTATTGTTACTGGGATATATGCTAATCAATGATTCTCCATGCATGTCTCTACATGAATTGCAATATAGCGAAAGTACGAGAGCTAAAACGCACCTGTGCATTCCCTTACAAGAGTTAATTTGCTATAACAGGTATGACGAACCTTCCAAGTGCTAATTTAAGGCTTAATTCGCAACCAGTGGCTGCAAAAGTCCGTTCGGAAATACAAATGTCTACTGTTATTCTATGGGGCAGTTTAGATAGTGCTTCGCAGATGTTATACCTGCACTTGAGATGTTCGAATACTTCGCGACTCAGTATATAATTATCACGGCAATCTCTCAGAGCTGGAGTGCTACACTTATCACTCCAATCCATGATTTCTTTTTATTAATAATTTAGAAGTAAAACTCCTCCCGAGCAAAACGACTTTCGGACAAAACTGCAGAGTAAAGCTACACAGAAATATTCTTCTAAAATGCATTTTAAATGCAGTTCTTCTTGGCACTTCGCAGCTTCACAGATTTGTGGTTTGCTACCACGTACGTGTCAGCCGACGTGTTTTATGAAATATAATGAAGACATTTATTCTCAAGAGTACTGTGAAAGGCCATTGTTGTTCTTTCAATGGGTCCCTCTTACCTGGCTGAAGTAATATCTAATTCATTGAAGGTTAATGCAGCGCGAATGAACTATATATAATATAATTCGTATCTCGTGCTTTGTTGTACAAGTTTATTTTAAACATTGGAGTATTTATATTTATCTTTACCTTACGTACATACTAACAAATTATACGACTCACATAGTTATTTCATACCAAATAAAGGATCTTTCATCATGAATACAAATATTATTGTGTCACACTTCATTCTCAGTTATTAGATCCCAAAATCCAACTTCCAGGTACTGTTGAATAAAATGTATATTACATGTTTTACATCGAAAACATTCCATTCGGGTCTCGATGGTGAAATTTGTCAAATCATAACACTATTCTGTAAAGTAGTGTTATAGACGGATCGTGGGTTGAGAATACTGCTTGCTCATCTATATTTACATTCATCAAATATGTGTTCTGCAAATAAAACAGAGAAAGTACGTCATGTTTTCATATGATCTCTTATTCCTCGTGTTTATCGCTCCAATTCGTATTGACGTGTACAGTAGGGGTCATGACAGGGCGCTATAAGGTTCTCAACTCCCGAGTAGACCCTGTTTTGGTGGCACTCTAAAGCTAACTTGTAAAATAACTGATGACATCCATTACATTCCTGGCTGTTCAACCACTATCGTGTGTCCTTTCCCTGTTTGTCGCTATGTTTGTCTGTTTTCGTCATTGTGCAACTAACGCCGTTACTTTATAGTTGATCGGAGTTATAGGGTGCAGCAGGCTGGCGATATAACGGTGGGATGTAACTCGGCAGCTGTGTGTGTGAATTTTATTATCGAGGTCGGACACGAGGGATCAGGGAACACATAGTGTTCTTCCAACTCTTCCTTCAAAGTAGTTCAAACTTGAGAACGAGGCATGATTGGGATTCTTTCACCTTTTCGCCACTCGCGAGGCGTGCTCGGTAAAACGTGTTTGAGATTAAAAGGATGAAGGAACCAAATAGACTTAACGAGATAATCCGTCAGAAAGATGAAGCCGTTGAATGAACTCGCACAGTTTTCCGCTGTGGAGGTTCTGCATTCTGAATCTTCAATGGATGACGGCTGAATATTGAATGACGGACAAGACGCTTGTATTTTAAGGTATCCTGCGTGAGATTCATTTTCATCGATATGGTGCCGTCATCCAACCACTTCAAGCATCACCAACCGCACCCACGTCCGTCCACACACGTCGCCCTTTTATCCAAGAGCTTGACCTGAGAAATTTAAAATATTTATATATTTGGTAACTGATATAAATTTGATCTGACGTCACGGTGATTTCCAGCGCAGATGACAAATTGTGTAACAAGGTCCAACTGTGTAACAAGGTCCTTCTCTGAATGACTTATATTCTACAATAGTAACACCATTCACAATACGCGGTTTCATATTAAATGGTAATTATAAGAACAATTAAGATAAATACAGCATGAACAAGTCAAAGCAGCACTCTATTGCACAAAAAGAATTGTTCGGTTGTGAATTTGGTCCCTTACCGCGTTGCGTGTTAACGGTCGATAACGTATAATATTTTACAATGAAGCGATTTACTCTATTTGATTGAAGACTTGAAATGCAAATTCAAAATCGATATTGTCCGTCAAAGTAAATGTGCATGTAGATCATGATACCAAGAATCCCATAAAATAAATGTACGTATGTCTCATGCTATCACATGGGAAAAAATCTGGATAAACGATTTCTCCTATCTGCAATCTCTTGGTCTTGTAATCTTCAGTTTTTAGTTTGTACAATGGAAAGATTCGAAACTTAACTTTGAGTTTCACTACGATTCAAATTGATCTTTTCCATCAAAATAAATGAACGTGTACCTTACGCTATCAAAAATACATGAACCAAATGTACCTATGTCTGACCATAACACCTATTTAATTCTGAGCAAAAAGTCTGGATAAACGGTTGCTCTGTCTGCAGTGACCTATAAAGTAATCTTATTATTACTAAGTTTTATCTGTTAAATTGTAAGATTCGAAACTATTTTGATTTCGAGATTCTTGTTTGCATTTCTTGATAAAACTTCGTAACTGCGGTTGTCGCTTACTGTGCCTAAAATCTTATCCTCATAGTAGGATCTATCCGTAATTAGTCCTACTATTGCTGATCCTTTATCGGTCTCTTCTGTCACAAAAAGTTCTGTTGTTGCGTAGACTCGTGAGGCACAGCCTTTCTGTTTTGTCTAAGTTAGATCTAAGTTCTTTGCGTCTAGTACCAATCGGCTGATGATTAAGACAATCGATAAAAATGTTCCTACCTCTTTGATGATTGTAAGTTCCTTTGTTTTTAACCACAGATGGATCATTTTTATCTAAATCACAAAAATGTTTCTGAAGCCGGAGTTTTCTGGTAAAATTGTTTATATTACTCTTCAGTTCGTTTGAATTTGGATTGGGAGTTTGAGTCCTTTATTAGGAGATTTTCTCGTCTTCTGTCAGGGTCACTGATGACAAGTTTCTTTTCTTCGGATCAGGTGCTGAAACAGTGTTTTCTATGAGCGACGTCCTCTCCTCTCCTGGCTGTCCTCTAAAATTGATTGCGGAATCTGCTCGATCTCTCGTCACGTCGTCGATGGAATGGTTTTCGATGAGAGGGTCTGCATATATCACGTTTTTGCTGCTGTTGTTGTTGTTGCTGTTATTGTTGTTACTGCTTCGAATTCAACTCTTAAATGTTATCAGCGCGCCCAACTGGATTCGTGTATGAAACATTGATTTCACGTTCCGAATTTCTTGATAGTTCCTTGTAAATTTGCTCTGCTTATTCGATTGAAAGAACTACTATTTATGAAGTCATTATTTTCATTTACTGATAGTACCTTTCCTGTTGCTTGTTTGAGTTTTCACGTCGTCTTGATTGTTCTCTTGTCGTCGGTTTGTCTGTTTTCGAAAGTAGTTTTGCCTATTCCAAGAAGTTTGACCTCTGTTGAATCCTGGTTAATAGTTGAAAAGTCTTTTCTGGTGAGGTTATTAAACCATTCTTTCTTTTTCGTCCAAATTGACTTAAATTTTTTTGATCTGGCGTTAGCCAGAGGCTCCTTAGAATGCTGTAGGGAAATGGACAAAAGTGCAAACCGACTCACGGGATAGCCTTACGCTGCATGAAAGTAGTTCCACAGAGAGGAGTTTTGGGGATCCTAAGTGGTTGAAAGGCTTTTGTATGTCTATATTCAGTCACTAATAGTCACTTGGCATATATTTGATTCCTTATCTGCATTAAATATTACTCTGTTCATTGTTTTCCCACAAAATATGAGATTAATACGCTCTAAAGTATGGCAGACTGGTATCGTCACTTTACCAAAGCTTGGACTCTGCTGAGAAAATTATACAGTTTAGCTGGTTAGGTGTATAGGTGAGAGATGCTCCACCATAGCAGCCAACCTGGCCACCATTGCAGGACACTGTTTGCTTTTCTCACAAGAGCAAGCTGTAACATATCTTTTTATCTTTTCCTATCTTGTACTCCACCAGTCAACCTGTGGGATATCCAAAAAGTGTAATACATGTCTTGTCTTATCCTAACTTGTGACAAAACCATCATCAACCTTGATGTCTAGCCCTTCTCACTCATAACACTAAATCAATCTCTCTTTACCCCTAGTCTAATCTCTCTTATTTGCCCCCATCTTCGCATAACCAAGCCGAACACTACACGTTCTGACGGAACGTAGGTGTAGTATTTAACTTACAATGTGAAGATGATTTACCCCTAGGTACATGTATGTTCTGTACAAACTGACCTTAATCCCCTGTGGGTATTTAGGCCTAGACTTCATTCCACTGGCCCCTTTTTCCATCGAATTCTCAACAGGTCAGTTTGCAGTTTCAACGCAACACCAACAATACCATGTTAAAGAAGGTATCATATTGCTTTCTTTATGCTGGTTAAATTAACATGGTGTTCATCTGGAATCCCGAACTGACGTATTGGAGGAATTATGTATCAAGATAAAGAGCAAAATTCAGCTATTTTGGTTGAGTCAAGATTGGATGAGCACCTACTGTAGTGTCTAATTGGACGGAAATTAATTGGGTACATGTAACACATGGTTAGCGTAACGTGTGCAACTTCCCTCATTATAGGAATACCTTTCATTGTTCCCACAGATCAATTTCACATAAACTATGATAAAAGTAACTCCGAAAATGGAAGTCATTGTTATATAATATTGTATATTTCGGCTTCCATTTTCGGAGTTACTTTTATCCTAGGACTGCCTTTCTTTGGTATGTTCAACTTCATTATGTCGGTACCTTTTAAGAAGGGCCCTTCGCGCCATAAATTCAAACGTTTAATAAATTTAAACGTTTAACTTGCACCAACCAATCAGATGTCATGAATTGACATTTGGAAGACCTTTCCTGTCCAAAAGCAAACGTTTGCTGTTGTAACGTCCTATACTTTAGGCGTTTCCTGTCAAAAGGCAAACGTTTCCAGTAGTAATATTCGAGACTTTTAAACGTTTCCGGTTCAAGGGAAATCGTTACCGGTTGTGATCGTCCAGTCAGATTTTTTTATTGCTGCCGCGTATGTTCAAACCTCAACATCAACACATGTCCACTGGCAAAACGTTTCCGCTATGTAGTCTGTTTGAACCAATCAAAATAACCCTCACAAATATTCGCGCATATTGTATTCCTCATGCCCACCGTGCGCAAATTGTCCCGGTGCCAAAGATATTCTCCAAAACCTAATTTGTAAGAACGGTTTTCATTGGTTAAAATACACTACATACCGGAAACGTTTGCCAGTGGAGATTTTCACGTGTTGGTGTAGATGTTGGAATACACGCGGCCCAAATAAAAACTCTGATTGGACGATCACAACCGGAACCGTTACCCTTTTAACCGGAAACCTTTAAAAGACCGAATTTTTCTTTTGACAGGAAACGTCTGAAGTCGCGAATTTACAACTGGAAAATGTCAGTTCATAACATCTGATTGGTTGGTTCAAGTTTAAACGTTTAAACTTTTTAAAGCTTTACAATTTGTAAACGTTTAAGAAGTTAAAACGTTTAAAGGATGCGTTGATGGCGTGAACGGCCCTTCATATACCTTGTCACAGGATGTAACTTGTGATTGCGTTTTAGCCACATACATTCGTGCCTGGTGCCACCTGTGCCTAACTTGAAATTAAATATATAATTGTGCGTTTATTTCACTACAAACTTATCCCCCAATAACCCAGCTACCAGATCTCATTAAAGCCCAAAGGCTCTAGTTTTTCTTCGGGATATTCTGGTTGGATTTCCTTCGAGAACGTCCGCTAGATATATACAATACTTTTTGTGGAGCAAAAGGCTTTATGATACACCCTTTATCTCCCTTGCTTGTATTACTTCATTTGGAAACATTTAGGTAGGTATCATTTTATTTTCGTAGGTATGATGTAACATTTGTTCCACTCCATTTCGTCGGTATGTCCAACGCTGCATTATTCCATCCGCACTAAATTTAACAAAGTGGCCTGATTAGCAGTAAGTGTCTTCGTCGATATTGTTGTTGTTGTTGTTGTTGTTGTTATTAATACAGATATATTATTTTATATAATAAAATTATTTCGCACCTTTCCATACACCAAGATGACAGTGGATATCATAAAAATGTGTTCTTTAGAACCTACACTGATCCCCATACCCACTGTACTTTATCTTTATCTACAATAAGAAGTGATGCAACCACCATGTTAAAGAATTGGCGAAAAATCCCGGTACGGGGGACCGAGGTAATACATTCTTCACGATCTAGCTGGTATCCAGCAACTTAGGTGATAGCCAAACCCCAGTTTGAGCCTTGACGTGGAAATGGAGTCCACCTAACGTTTTTTGATGGATTATATATCTCCTGTGTGTGCAGATTCAGAATCCGGATGATGCCAGCCTGGCAACCTTGGGGAGATCAAAATATCCAAGATGGCCGCCAGCATATTCAACATGATCGCTGTATATCGCTTAGATTGAACGCTATATGGAATTGAGCTATATATTTTTGGTCTACGAGTGCTCAAGAAATGGTGTATAGATTGATTAGTACCTCATACCACTTATAATACTACCTCCAGCTTATCTCAACAGTAGAGGGGTGAAACTGACGTCATTCTGCGCATGCGCAGTAGAAAAAGGGTATTATATTGGACGTTTTGGGGTCTAGACGGACCCATAGTGGGCGTACTGGGCTGTGGGAGGTGTCATCGTGAAGCTCTCGTGGAGAAGCGTCCGACTGGGCTAATGTGTCAAGCGTTTTCAACGTTCTGCGCATGCGCAGGCAGGGAATGCTGGGAAAATGGGAACTGGGAGGAACGTTTTTGGGTCGAGGTGGACCAATAGTGGTCCGATTGGGCCGTATGAGGTATCAGTTTGAAACATTCGTGGGGAAGCATTCAACTGGATGGGATGTAAGGTGGAACTGACATCATTCTGCGCATGCGCAGAAGAGAAAATGTTGTTTGAATAGACGTTTTGGGGTCGCGACGGACCAATAGTGGACCGATTGGGCCATAAGATGTGTCATCGTGATGCTCGCTGACGACGATACAGCTCACCAATCCAAGTGTATGAGTTGTCACAGCGCCACAACTCAACAATTGCCAATATACGAGGTTTCAGAGCATTTCCATCATAGCTCTCTAGATTTGTATCTAATACCGCTTATGCCGGTGCTAGAGGCCGTGTGGTCATGTCATCCAGGTTGCCACATGAACAGACACAATAAAAGCGTACCTGAGATACAACACATATCACGAATCGCTAGATTCTTGGTATGTGCTTTAGAATAGGTTAACTAGAAGACTATACTGTGAAGTCATGTGACAGTCAGTATGTCGGCACCTCTTCCCACTTCCCTTATGTGTGTTATAATCTCCTAGGGAACCATCCGACTAGGTTACTGTTTCAACATTCTGCGCATGCGCAGTCTGGCCGTAGTATATAGAAAGCAGGCATTTTTGGGTTCGTGGTGGGTCTGTTGAGTGATTGTGGGACCATCCGTGATCCTAATATGCCGTGTAGGTTGTCAGCTTGAAGCTCTCGTGGTGTAAACCACGACTCGAGGGATGTTCACGTCATCTGTGACGTCATTGGTGACGTCATAAATGAGAGTGGTAGCGAAAACGGCCATTCTGGGAAGCGTGAAGGTAGGTGTTTGGGGTGGAGAAGGACCATCCGTGGTCCAAATGGCCAGTGACGCGTGCCCAACGCCCGGTGGTGGCGGCAGTGGGTTAATACTTTATGTAAGAATCACGAGACAATGCATACAATAGCCAAGTCTGGGATACAATAGCCAAGTCTGGGGACAACAATGTGTCTAGAATATAGTGCATCATTGGTACTCATATCGGTAACAGTCACCTCATCATATCAAAAATGCGATATGTGCTCTCTAGGCGGTCCACCACCATCCCCCCCCCCCCCCCCCCCACTCCCGAGACCATAAATCATGTCCTCAAAATACCAATCACTGTTTGGCAAGTTCATGCTATTAGTATTCTTAATCAACATATAATGAATTAATTAATTAGTCAGATTAAACATGCACTTGTGATGGATACATGTTCTTGCTACATATAAGGTTGGACTATGATTAACACACATCCTGATAATGGTCAATCACTTTCATATTATTTTTAACCAATCTTAATGTATTTTCAAGTTTCATATGTTGATTATTTCCACAAATTTCTCAAGACTTTAAATGTACATCACCAGAAGTTCATGAAAAGTAGAAGTATGTAATGATCACTTAGACTATGTAGACTGCAATGGCACCACCATTGTCGGCAGCTGAATTACCTAAATTTGGACTGAGGAATCATGGGAATTATCTGCAGTCAACATTTTTTCGTTAGATCCAAACTTCTGCCCAACGAAGGTCTACCTGTACTTTCGACTCCTGTTGTCTTTTTTGTCCCCCGCCGCAACGCGGCCGGGGACTTTAAAATGGTTCTTGCTTCTATGTGTCCGTGCATGCACGGACATGTCCGTGCAAATACTTCGTAAGCAATAACTTCTAAATGCTTTGTCGGATTCCTCCGAAATTTGGCATCTGCATTCTTTGCGACAAGACGTCTCTTGGTATTACGTTTCAGCAAGATCCGCCTGTAGGTGGCGCCACTGGGGTCTTACTTCTATGTGTCCGTGCACGGACATGTCCGTGCAAATACTTCGTAAGCAATAACTTCTAAATGCTTTGTCGGATTTCCTCCGAAATTTGGCATCTGCATTCTTTGCGACAAGACGTCTCTTGGTATTACGTTTCAGCAAGATCCGCCTGTAGGTGGCGCCACTGGGTCTTGTTCCAATCTTTAGTGCATGTCCGTGCAAATACTTCGTAAGCGATAACTCATAAATGCTTTGTCGGATTCCTCCGAAATTTGGCATCTGCATTCTTTGCGACAAGACGTCTGTTGATATTACGTTTCAGCAAGATCCGCCTGTAGGTGGCGCCACTGGGTCTTCTTCCAATCTTTAGTGCATGTCCGTGCATGTCCGTGCAAATACTTCGTAAGCGATAACTCCTAAATGCTTTGTCGGACTCCTCCGAAATTTGGCATCTGCATTCTTTGCGACAAGACGTCTGTTGATATTACGTTTCAGCAAGATCCGCCTGTAGGTGGCGCCACTGGGTCTTGTTCCAATATTTAGTGCATGTCCGTGCAAATACTGCGTAAGCGATAACTCCTAAATGCTTTGTCGGATTCCTCCGAAATTTGGCATCTGCATTCTTTGCGACAAGACGTCGCTGGTATTACGTTTCAGCAAGATCCGCCTGAAGGTGGCGCCACTGGGTCTTGTTCCAATCTTTAATGCATGTCCGTTCATGTTTGTTCAAATCCTTCGGAAGCGATAACTTTCGAACAATTTGTCGGATTTCTTCGAAATTTGGTAAATGCATTCCCTGCGACAAAACACGGTTGGTGATGCGTTTCAGCAAAATCCACCCGGAGGTGGCGCCACTAGAGTTCATTCCATTATTCCATGCTGCAAGTGATAACTTAATTTCTTTGAAATATCCTACATATGTACCTTTCTGGGTAACATGAGAAACGTTGCGGCTCATCGGATTCTTCTCAAATTTGGCATGCATTTACCATGCCAGGAGCTGTTGCTTGGGATTGCCTTTCGCTCACTTGCACTCACAGGTGGCGCCACCTGGTGGCAACATCACAAATTCGTTTCCGGGTAATAACTTGAGAACTGACCATCGGATTCTTCTCAAATTTTGTATGAATGTACCGTGACATAAGATGTCGCTTGATAATGCATTTGCGCCTAGAGGTGGCGTCACCTGGTGTCAAAATCTAAATTTGGTTTCTGGGCAATAACTTGAGGACCCTCATCGGATTCTTCTCAAATTTGGTATGCAGATGTCCCCACGATACCATGTTCCTTGGGATTGTATTTTTCCCGCTTCTGCCTACAGGTGGCGTCTCCTGGTGGAAAAATTTGTTTCCGGGCAATAATTTGGCAACTGCTCATCAGATTATTCTCAAATTTTGTATTCATATGTGACCCGCCCCAAATAACATGAACACCGGTGGGCATCTAGTACCGGCAATAACTTGAGGACCCCTCTTCAGAGTCTCAAAGTTCATATGCCGATACCATGACATGAGATGTCATTTGGGTTGTGTTTTGCCTGCTTGCACCTACAGGTGGCGACTCCTTGTGGCAAAGTCTAAATTTAGTTTCTGGGCAATAGGTTGAGGATGCCTTCATATTCTTGTCAAATTTAGTTTGCAGATAATATGCCATGAGTTGTCTCTTGGGGTTGCATTTCGGTTACATAATTTTCATGCTACATGGTAAAGAAAATATATTACAGTAGCAATTAACATTCAGTCCGCCATTCGGAGTTGATCTCAAAACCTGGGAAGGTGGAAAGACCCCTCTGCTTCTTACGCCTGTGAAGTAGCTGTTGCCATCCTCATGAATATCCTCTGAAACCGACAGCGCTTATAAATATTGCTGCCATTTTGGCGGGGGACCTAGCATCCTCTGGCTGCTTGTTACACATTAGTTCGATATCGTAAATGGGCAATAAATCGTTTATTGAATTACAATCGATTATGGCCGTAGTTCATTTATTCTGGGGACCCAGGTCTACGGCACCTTATAAACTCTGGAAGATAATGCGGGAAGTTCATTCCCAACATCGCCACGAGGAGTTAACATAGGCGAGCCGCGATTTTGATAATTTTCAGTGATATGCAGTGTCACGGTCTTTCATAAAACTCCCATGATTCATTGTGTCACCTTTAGCGGTTTGACTGGGGATGCTGTAGTTGCATTCGCGGCTGTAGGAGTCGTTTCTTGATATTCCAAAATTGTCTTCCCTGGCAGTTCGCCAGTTCCCTTTAGGAGGCAATGTTTTCAACTGGATGCGCTAAAACGGGTAACATGCCGTCGATGATACTGAATACATCTTTGGACACTTCTAGTGTTCATGAACTGACATCACTCATTTCCATGTCTGTGAACTCATCAGCAAATCAGAGTCATCAATGTAGGCGACTCATACATGTACTGTGCCTTCGTCATTTAATCTCAAATTTATATTCACACTGGTGCAAATGATGCTTTTTATTTCCAGTTTTCAAAGCTACGAACATGGCAATGTGACTAACGTCACAGGACCGACGAAGTAGGGTTTGATATTATTTAAGTGTGTGCCTTGCCCTGAGGCTGACTATTTCCATGGTCTTAGGAGGAATTGAGACATGTTTTTGCCAATTTCGAGGTTTCTATGTCACCTAATTAGGTCATAAATTGGGACAGAAAGTAGGTCACATTGGCCTTGATCCAATTAGGTCAGGTCACACTGACACTGACCTAATTAAGCGCATTTTCATAGTCTTAGGAGTATGATGGCCGAGAGGGGCCATCGCGTCTTTCATTTCTAATTTAACGCGATGGAGCGATGGAGCTATGCGATGGAACGATGGAGCTATGCGATGCGCGATGGAGCTATGCGATGGAGCGATGGAGCTATGCGATGAAAAGTCGCGCTATGCGATGCGCGATGAGGCTATGCGATGAAGCTATGCGATGCGCGATGGAGCTATGCGATGAAGCGATGGAGCTATGCGATGGAGCGATGGAGCTATGCGATAAAAAGTCGCGCTATGCGATGCGCGATGAGGCTATGCGATGGAGCTATGCGATGCGCGATGGAGCTATGCGATGGAGCGATGGAGCTATGCGATGGAGCTATGCGATGCAGCTATGCGATGGAGCGATGGATGCGATGGAGCTATGCGATGGAGCTATGCGATGGAGCGATGGAGCGATGCGCGATGGAGCGATGAAGCGATGGAGCGATGAAGCGATGGAGCTATGCGATGGAGCTATGCGATGGAGCTATGCGATGGAGCTATGCGATGGAGCGATGGAGCGATGAAGCGATGGAGCTATGCGATGGGGCTATGCGATGGAGCTATGCGATGGAGCGATGGAGCGATGGAGCTATGCGATGGAGCGATGGAGCGATGGAGCGATGGAGCTATGCGATGGGGCTATGCGATGGAGCTATGCGATGAAAAGTCATTGTCCATAGCTGAATGATCCATGAACAGATATTTCTTGGAAATATTTTCTAATCAGAAATCCCTAAAGCTGTTCAGTTTTCTTCACCACTTGCACTTCCGCCTGCAGTCCAACAGACAATCGGAGACAGATAGCCTTATATATTATAATAGATAGATATGCATTTATTGCAGTAGCAAAGTAATATAGTGATGGCAAATTTGTACACAAAATGTGCCATTCAATAAGTTGAAATGCGAGTGTTGTGGTAAAAACTCTCCGTTACAACAGAACTGGCTGCAAGAAGTTCGGAAACTTGAAGATGCTACCAGAGATGAAATCCTCTGTTCTAAATGTAGGTCAGAGTTGCATACCTACCAAAACAAAAGAACCCAGCTTGTGCACGTTGACACTATAAAATAGTTGGTTGTGATGAGGAATAACCTCTATATAAGACATATACATATGAAACAAACTGAATAGTATCAGCTACAAGTGTAGGCTGCTCGGTTAATATGGAGTGTCGGATTTGACGCTTACATTGCGGAATGGCTCGTACCTTCTTTGTCAGATATCATTAATGCATAGTAAATGGTGCCTCATCCAGTATGTAAATACACATAAAATAGAAGTTTTCTTGAGAACGTGGACTGCATTCGATGCATCTGTGAAGGCAGAATAGTGTGTGTTTAATATCATTAAATAATATTGACATGACGCTAAATATAGATATATTTATTGTTGGTACAGGAGCGCTGTTTTTGGGGCGCGGAGAGTTGGCGCGCGTGAATTATTATTCTAATGAGGGTTCTCTGAATGTTAACAGTAGCGCGGATATTCTAATGAAATAAAGCAGTTAACAGGTGTACTGAATAACAAAGGCGACAGGTGTAGTCTGGTTCTCTAGCGTTATGTAATCTACTGGCTTATAAGGCAGTGTGTGGACGGTGTTACTCATCGATGTCCAGGCCAAGCCAGGCTGCGGTACACTTTAGTTTACCTTGATTTACCTTCCATTTGCATGTGCTTCGTCCAAGAAGACCTAATTAAAACACATTCATTTAAAATTAATAGTTCCTATATGCATTAGATGGGAATTGGCTTTAATGGGATTTCCTCTATCCATATTACGTGCTTTCCATATCTATATTTTGTAGGTTACTCCATTCAAGACTGGACAGATTCCATTCCTTTCTAGTTCTACGTATCGATTTATTCCTTTTATGATATTCTGTACAGGATGGAGTTTGTCATCCTGAGCTGGAGACGTCTGGTGCAGTGCTACGAACACAGGTTTTCAGAGTATTTCTCCAGTGTGTTTATCTCTGTTTTTGCCTGGGCGGCACCTTGCGTTCAGGAAGGCTCCTCAGTACCTTGTATTTTCACACCTTTGTATGATTTCTGTGTACCGCGCGAGGCCGGGCTTCGGGACCGGGCTACTCTATGGTGAAAATAAACTAGCGGATGTTGAAACGATAAATAATTTGTGTTCGTTTGAGTCCTACGAATTAGAACATAATAAAAAATACCAATGACGTTTATTTATTATTGAAGATATACGTGTTACATGAACCGAATAATGTGATTTCAGTGACATCGCAAGATGTTAGACGACCATATAACGCGAAACATCATTTGACGAATACTCTACACGCTTCTTTGTTACCTGCATAGCAATATGGTACTGAGGAAGACTGTCCTTTACTGCTCATTAGAATAAAACTAATCGAGGGAGCTGTCAATAGGGTTTTATCACGGACAGCCACAGTAAACTGTGGAAAACATTAGCAGAAAGGGGTGACGGGGTGGGAGAGTATGTGTTATATCTTGGCTGGAACTGATGGAATACCGGCGAGGCCCTCGAGTCAAAATCATGCCTTACAAGCCAATGAGCGTGATTAAACAGGTTGCCATCAAATTTAGTACATAACCACAGTAAACTACAGAAAACATTAGCAGCCTATTCCTTTGTCACACCGGGGAAATTTACATGCGCAATGACTTTTCATCGCATAGCTCCATCGCATAGCCCCATCGCATAGCTCCATCGCTCCATCGCTCCATCGCATAGCTCCATCGCTCCATCGCATAGCTCCATCGCATAGCTCCATCGCATAGCTCCATCGCATAGCCCCATCACATAGCTCCATCGCTTCATCGCTCCATCGCATAGCTCCATCGCTCCATCGCTCCATCGCATGGCTCCATCGCTCCATCGCTCCATCGCATAGCTCCATCATCGCATAGCTCCATCGCATAGCTCCATCGCCATCAGCCCCCATCGCATATGCTCCATCGCTCATCATCGCATCGCTCCATCGCATAGCTCCATCGCATAGCTCCTTAGCTCCATCGCTCCATCGCTCCATCGCATAGCTCCATCGCTTAGCTCCATCGCTCCATCGCTCCATCGCATAGCTCCATCGCATAGCTCCATCGCATAGCCCCCGCATCGCATAGCTCCATCACTTCATCGCTCATCTTTCAACTCCATCGCATAGCTTCATAGCTCCATCGCTCCATCGCATTTCCATCGCTCCATCAACTCATCGCCCTTAGCTCCATCGCGCCAGCTCCATCACGCATAGCTCCATCGCTTCATCATCCATCATAGCTCCATCGCTCCATCGCTCCATCGCATAGCTCCATCGCATAGCTCCATCGCTTCATCGCTCCATCGCATAGCTCCATCGCATAGCTCCATCGCATAGCCCCATCGTATAGCTCCATCGCTTCATCGCTCCATCGCATAGCTCCATCGCATAGCTCCATCGCTCCATCGCTCCATCGCATAGCTCCATCGCATAGCTCCATCGCTTCATCGCTCCATCGCATAGCTCCATCGCTCCATCGCTCCATCGCATAGCTCCATCGCATAGCTCCATCGCATAGCTCCATCGTTCCATCGCATAGCTCCATCGCTCCATCGCGTTAAATTAGAAATGAAAGACGCGATGGCCCCTCTCGGCCATCATACAAGTTTGATATTTTTCCCCCGGACTCGCGAGGCCAAAAACTGCCCGCACACGAGAGCTAGCCCCTCAGCTGACAGGCAATTGAGGCCGTCAGCTCAGCTGATAGCTCTCGTGTACGCCGGGCTTAACGGTCCAATTAATGCATAGAACTAACTAACCCCGAGATGCAGTTGGTGCAATGGTGCTTCTAAAACATGAAGCATATCTGCTCACAAATGGCAAAGTATCTATAATATTGCTCTACTGCCATGGGTGTTCATATACATGTAAGGATATATGTGTGTATGAGTGGATTCCAGATGTCTAAGGAACATGTGTTATGAGCACAGATATCCTGAGACCTGTAATGCACCATTCATAAGAAATATTTCCAAACAGGGTTAACTTCACTAATATAAGTCATATCAGCATTTTCTTCCACCACAAACATGTAGATTCTGAGAAGACTCAATTCCGTGGTTGCGATGGATTCCCGAACTTAATATATGAAATGCAGTACGAAGATAAAGAAGTAGCATACGAAATTGATCACCTCCTTGAAGGTTATGATGAAGGATTACTGGAAATTCTGTGAGTAGGTCTTTTGTGCATTTTGTTTCACATGCACAGTACCAGACACATGTGCCATCATATTTGCCAATTCACTTCTCCGTTGCATTCAATGTCTTTCCCTTTAACCATGTTGCAATCAATGAAAATCTTATTCTCAAACTCACATTGCAATAGTCTTTATCACTCCGAATGCCTTTTCCATCCATTGTTAACTTATGCAGATACCGGTATTAAACATTTTTAGGACTACATATTGTGTAACTGAAAGGGCACTTCGATGAACACAAAACTATTGGAAAGGTACATTTATACACACCTTCTGGCATGTACAAGACAGCCACAAAATGTGCATTTCAGATAAAAAAAAGATTTTTTTTTATTCTTTGCAGATGAATTAACTCAAATCAGGGACAGTAACTGTCCGTGCAGGGGACATAACTGTGTGATGTATACTGTTGTTGAGAAAAGGTTAATCATGACTTGGCCGAAAGTAGTCCTTGGCAGCCATTTCTAAAAACTCCGACCAATTGCTGACCAATTTGACCTGACCGTATATCTTCATGTGAACTGATTCGAATTGTGTTTTCTCCAAATGCTCCCTCTTTGAGATAGTGTGAAGCAATTTTTTTGAGTAATTCATAATTAAATGTGAGTTATGGTGAACACAAACTTGTCCATGCTGAGCCTTCATTTATACATAGTTGTAATTCAGATATTACTGTTTTCTTGTTGTATGTTTGTTCATAATTAGTTACTTCACCCGAAGTTTCATGTTAATCAACCAGTTCATTTTTACGCCCACGGAATTTTCGCCATTCTTCACGCCCGCTCATCTATTTACAGTTGGTTGTTCGTTGACACCCGAATTCCCCCCTGTACTGAAATTCGTGGCGAAAGTTGGTATACGTCTTCAACATTATCGTAGCATTACTTCTTATTGTAGGTAAAGATATAGTAGAGGTATGTAGCTCGGTGTAGATCGCAAAGAACGTATATTAATGATATCCACTGTCATCGTTGTGTACGAAAAGGTGGGAAATAGTTTTATTCTAAAAAAAATAATATATTTTTATTAAGAACAACAACAACATCGACGAAGACCCCCACTTCTAATCAGGCCACTGTGAATTTCCACTAATCAAGGCTTCCAATTTACTATTAAGATTGTTTTGATTTTTCTTCTGTATAAGTATAAGTTCTGACAGATATTTGTGGCAATTTTTTCTCAAAAGCTATCAGACTAATAACACTAAAACTTCACAGACTGATAGAACACGTTGAGAACTGATGCATACTTAAAAGTGTTTCTGATTGATCAAATGCATTGGCGGTCATCTTGGATTTCATCTGAAACCTAACAGATCGTCTTCTTCGGAAATAGTTTACCGATTTTTTTCGATATTGGGCGAAATGTCACCAGTGATCCAAGCTCCAATCAGACTTGATAACGAAAAGTTGCTCCTTGCAACCAAATGACCGCAACTGACCTATCAAATTAGCTATTGTAACCGTATTTTAAAAAATAATTGGAATATTACAAAAAATATAGTCATATAGTTTGCATAATGCTATAAATAATCAGTACTGTAGATTTGAAAGAGATTAGACTTCTAGATCTTTGAATAAACACCATTCAAGATTCAAGATTCAAGAAGCTTTATTTAACGTCGGTACAATAGTCAAATATAAAACATTAGCTTGTACAAGCTATTTCACCGACCAACACAGATAAAAGTGAAACAATAAAAAATATAAATAGATATTAAAATACAGACATATATATACAAAATACTAATACATGTATCACGTACACATGCATGGTAATACGTGATACTTAAACAGCAGATGTGTGAAATTAAATATATGCACAGGACAGTTTTATTATAGGAGATATATGTACGTCAAAATACTATTATGTGGTTACCGAGTTGGTCGACAGTCATCCACATGCTGCACAGCTACATGTAGGTCCTTCCTAGATACGGATGAGTCTGCGGAACTGAGCATAGGAGTCCGCGAGTAGTAGTGTCTACGGAAAAAAAGGTCCCATTGACCTCTTTGCACTTAAACTTGAGGCGTTGGCGCTGGGGATTGGAAAGGGACCTCTGCCAGAGTTTGGCCGCCATCTTGAATTTGGTAAAAAACGTTACTAATGTGGCAGCGGCTTATTCTGTTGAATTCTGATACAAGGTCACGTGACCTTTGTATTCTTCCGCGGTGATGCGGTCTGGCGGTGATGCGGTCTGCCTCCGCAGAGAAAAAGTAGTCCTACGAGACAAAATGCATGGAATGCATGTATGAACCTGGGATGTACTGACTTTGAACATTGGGGAGCGTATTTAAAACCATATTGACCTCGGGGAAGTACGGAGCGTTGACCTTTGACCTTTGCGTGGACGCGTACCGTTCAGTATATTGATCTTGGTGGCGCAGTGCTATTAGGGTTCAAGTGATCGGGCTGTGGGGCCGAATGACGCCTCTGGGTGGGGAGGAAAACAGTCCGCGAGAAAAAATAGTGCGGCGAACCAATAGTGCGGATCTGTATTTAATCCATTTAAACATTTAAAACTTTAATACATGTAAAATGGGCTTACCTTCAAGTGTCCAAGTTTTATAATTGGCTGTCCGTCCTATAGGGTCTGTACATATTGGATTGCATCAGCGTTGGCTGGATGCCAACATCCGGGTTCCGTTGGCACGCATCCAATTGGCTGGGTGCCAAGTTTTATATGGGTCGGGTATTGGCCTGGTGCCAACATCCGGGTACTGTTGGCATGCACCCAATTGGCTGGGAGACAATTGGCTCAGTGCCAATTTTTCTCCTATAAAAGGGGGTCAGTTTTCAAGTCGGTACCAACATTTTCACTGACCATCCGAAGCTATCGACCGCACCACTGTCTGCCTACCAGCCTGCCTGCCTGACCACTGCTTGCCTACAGCCTGCCTACAATCTGCCTATCCCACCACTGCCTGCCTGTCTGAAGCTGTACCCGACCACTGCCTGTGTGTAGTAATCCGCCTAACCGAGCTGCCTGCCTGCCTGACCAGTCTGTCTACCTCATCTACCTGTTTACCTTTCCAACATGAATCGTGATCGTTCAAGATCGCCCCTGAGACGAGACGACAACAATACGAGACCAGAACAACATTTTCCAGGAGATCCAGCGGTGCCTGCCGATGAAGCATTACCACAAGACCAGTCCGTGAGTGCCATATACCGGCGACATTGGAACACCATTCGCCATTGCTTTCACCGTCAACGGCCCACACTGGATTTGTACAATTTCCGGTTGGTCATGTTGGTGGAGCTGATACATCTTCCGTCCTACGTGGAGCGTATTTTCAACGACCAAGCCACGTCGTTTCGGGTCAATATGACTTTTGGATACATTCTTCGGCACAAGGAGACCAATCAACTACGGTATTTCTATCCCAGCAACAACAATCATGTATTTGACCAACCCTTCACGGTGACGGATGCTATTTCCCTGGAGCCGGTGGTCGAGCAACTCACTACATTAGACCCGTTGGTGTGGGCCCGCCTACAACGACCGAACACGAAATGGTTGGTGGAAATGGTTACCAACGTCACATTCTACGTGACGAAATTGCGGAGTCATCCGATCGGCGCTCCCGTCATTCTTCCATCTTGGCTGAGTCGACGAAACGGCATGTATGCGTTAACGGGCGGACATCATGGACCCTACAAAGACCGGAAATGCTTGTTTCGCTGTTTGGCTGTACATTTGGACCAGTGTAATCCCAAAAATTGTGAGCGAGTGGCCAACTGCTATTGGGAAGAGTATCTAGAGGAACAAGATATGGATAAGCGGCAGTTCCGGGGTGTCCCCTTCAAATATTTGGATGTCGTCGAATCCCTCCTCAAGGTGAATATCTTTGTCTATCGATTACTTCGAGAATTTGTCGCTGAATTGGTGCATCGCTCTTCAGAACGGTACGCGTCCACGATGGAGGTGAACGTCTACGAATACGGTGGAGTCAGTCACTTTTCTCTCATCCACAATATGAGCCTCTTCGCCCAATCTTTCAGCTGTACTCAATGCCAGTGGGTGTTCAAAGAATCTTACGACTTACACCGACACGAGAAAATCTGTACGAACGCTGTGAAACGGAAATTTCTTGGAGGTGTATATCTTTGAAGAACTAGCTGATGAGGGTCTTGTGGTGGCGGAAGAGGACCGTTATTTTCCCTATCGGGCATGCTATGACTTTGAAGCGATTTTGGAACCTATGGACACTACCTCAGCCAAAACGCAGTGGACACAGCGTCATATCCCGCTGAGTGTCAGCATTTCAACCAACGTTCCTGGCTATGAGGCTGCCCCTGTATGTTTCGTATCGACCGGTGACCCCCATGACCTGATTACGCGGATGATGGAATATTTAGAGGCCGTGAGCGCGCGCAGTACGGAGCTGTTGGTAGTCAAGTTCCAGGATGCTCTGGATGAACTCGATGATCGAATTCCCGAGCCGGGTGTATCGTTCAGTGACAGCGAAGAAAGTGAGTCGGAGGAAGAGGAGAAAAGTGGCGAGGCCGAAAGAGAGATTCGTCCAGATGTACCCTTACCGAAAGTGTATGCGGAAAAACTGAAAGCCCGGTTCGTTCAGTACCTGACTCAGTTACCTGTGCTCGGGTTTAATTCTGGACGTTACGACCTCAACATGGTGAAGGAGTTTTTGTACCCTTATTTGGCACAGTCCGGTGAAGTCAAGAGTGTGATCAAAAAGATTAATAATCACATGGCGCTCACTACCACGTCACTACATTTCCTGGATGTTCAGAATTATTTGGCGCCCAATTATAGTTATGCGCAGTGGGTGAAGGCCTATGGCTGTGAACAAGCCAAAGGGAGGTTCCCTTACACTTACATGTCGACACTCGACCGCTTGGAGGAAACAGAGTTACCATCCCGGGACGCTTTTTTCGATGATTTAAAGCAAGAGGCATGTTCTGAAGAAGTGTACCGCGAACTGCAACGAAAGTATGGAACGACCAACACATGGAGACCTTGCAAGATTTTCTGGTATATTATAATAACTTGGATGTCGTTCCCTTCCTCGAAGCGGCCGAGAAAATGGCGCAACTATTCCAACAAAATGCACGTCGACATATTCAAAGAGCGTTTGAGTTTACCTGGCCTGGCTCTTCGGTATCTCTTGTAAGACTGTTCTGCTTACTTTTCGCTCATTCAACAAAAAGACGAGGACATGTATGATTGTTTGCGCGGTAATATTGTGGGTGGGCCAAGCCTCATATTTCACCGGTACCACGAGAAAGATGTGACGACCAATCGAGGTGGGAAACTCTGCGACAAAATCATCGGCTTTGATGCGAACGCACTGTATCTGTGGGCCATTGCTCAACCCATGCCAAGCGGTCATTATACGCGGTGGTTAGCGGAAGGCCAGCATTTCAAACCACAACGGTCCCACAGACATATCGCCGACCAGTGGCTGGACTGGGAAGCCTATCGACGCGGCATTTCTATCCGACACCAATCCAACGCCACAGAAAATCGGGTAGGAGATCGCCAACTCCCCGTCGATGGGTTTGCCCTGGTGAATGGAATGCCTACAGTATTTCAGTTTTACGGGTGCTATTGGCACGGGCACGGTTGCAAGTTCTCCCACGGTCACTACAACGATCGCCGTGGGAAATCGACGAAAGAGCTACAGGCGGAAGTGGTGGACAATGCTGATTATATTAAAGAGTTGGGGTATCATCTGATAGAAATGTGGGAGTGTGAATTCCATACCATGTGCCAGGTCCTCCCATACTTGCGTAATTTCCTGAAAGAGCACGAGTACCCGCTCAGTCGTCGTCGTATTCTCACCACGCCACAGATCCTTGAAGCCGTGCGTATGGAGACCCTGTACGGGTTTATAGAATGTGACCTGCATGTCCCCGACGCCCTGAAGCCACAGTTTGCAGAGTGCCCACCCATTTTTAAAAACACGCTGGTGAGTCGGGCTGATATTGGAGACACCATGGGGGCCTACGCCGAGGAGCATGAAGTACTTAAACAACCGCGCCGGATGTTGATAGGCAGTATGTGGGCTGAAAAAATCTTACTGGGCACACCACTTCTGCGCTGGTACATGAGCCACGGTCTCAAGGTCACACGAGTCTATCAAGTCATGCAGTGTGTACCCAATACCTGTTTTTCCGGCGTCGCTGACACCGTAACGACCGCTCGTCGTCAAGGTGATAAGGATCCCAGTGAGGCCATTATCGCCGAGTCCTGGAAACTCGCGGGGAACAGTTTTTATGGCAAAACTGTGACGAATCAAGCCCGCCACGTCACCGTGAATATATGCACTACGAAACAAGCGCGAACAAAAATCAACTCGCCGCTGTTTCGCTCCGTCGACGTCATCGATGATGATACCTACGAGGTTACCTCTGCCAAAAAGACCACGCGTTACAATTTACCCCTCCAAATCGGGTGTATGGTGTACCAGATGACCAAACTCCGGATGTTGGAGTTCCTCTATGACTTTATACACGTGTATTTCGACCAGAGCGATTGGCAGTTGCTAGAAATGGACACAGATTCCACCTACATGGGTGTCTCTAATGCAGACTGGGAGTCACTCGTGAAACCGGAACTACGAGTCCAGTATGAAGCGGAACGGGATCAATGGCTGCCTCGACGCGACCACTACCAGCACGACAAGCGAACCCCCGGTCTTTTTAAGCTAGAGTGGAGTGGAGAAGCCATGATCGCCCTGTGTTCAAAAACCTATTACTGTTACAGTGGAGACCAAAACAAGTTCAGCTGCAAGGGGGTCAATCGACGGGACCCCACCATTAACAAAGCTCTCTACCTGGACGTGCTTCAAAACCGCGTCAGTACTAGTGGGACCAATCGAGGATTTCGTGTGGTGGATCATCAAATGCGTTCGTACATACAGCAACGAGATGCCTTCACCTTCTTCTATCCGAAACGAAAAGTCCTTCCGGATGGTGTCAGTACCACCTATCTGGACTTGTGAACTGGTGACTACTACATATATTGCCTCTAACCGATGCGAATTTGTGACTGTGTGTGAACTCTAAATTTTCACATGTTGTGAATAAAACATGTAATTCTCAAATGCATGTTCTAGTACATAACGCATTCTTGTAGTAATCTGTATTGTTGTTTGTATTATACAACCCTATTGTACATTCTTCGAAAATTCTCATGAATACCCAATCGACATAGTCTGTATACAGTACTTTAATCGCGTTCCTGACAGTTCTTGTACATGTTCTTGTTTGAATCTGTGATTGATGATCAACCATAAAATATAAAAAATATATCCTATTCTGGCAAGCTCACACTCCTCAGACAAGTTTACCACAAATACACACTGCAACCATACCTTTACGAAATAGAAAACATCAGACATAAACAAACAATTAGTGAATTTAGAACAAGTACACACAAACTAGAAATAGAGACTGGGCGATACTATAATACCCCCAGAGACGAACGATACTGTAGACTCTGTAGTACAAAAAAAAATAGAAGACGAAAAACAGATTTTTATTGGAATGTGCTAGTCTCTATATTAAAAGAAACCCATTATCTGATCTCCTACAAATACAGGATAATGTCACATCAGCAATGGACAAAGAAAAGTATATAGAAATTCTGTTCAACCCTCCATCAGAACATGGTAGAATAGCAATGTACATACATAATATGTACATATATAGGAACGAACAGATAAATCCCAAACCCAGCTGAGTATACTTAGTTCTATCTTCTTTCTTTACAAATTGATATTGCCACAGTAACAGGCTTTATCTTTGTATCAATTGTCTTTTATATTATTTTGTTATTATTATGTCATTTGCCATACTCTATATGTGACAGAGTCGAGCAATAAAAAGAATTGAATTGAATTGTTTGTATTATGAAATTTCCTTGTATACGTAATATATAGTAATTGTTCACCTGAATAAAAATTGTAAGTTTCACGTTCTATCAGAAGTCACGAATTATTTATTTGTAGCCCAAAAATAATCAATTTTTCATCAAACTAAGAAATACAAAGTCATTCAGACTTTCAAGGAGGGACTTGAAGACTGTCGAATTATCCACACCACCCCAAATTTATGAGCTGATATTCTATTCTGTGAAATACTGTAGCGGGGTATAAAAACGCACTGAGTCACCCGTGGACTTGCAACAATTCGCAACAAAGTATAATGTAATGTGTTCATTTTTAGCCGCCCATTTTCTACGGCCTATTCATCCAACGTGGTCTATTAATATGCACACACATATCTTTTTCTTATTTTTCATTGGCTGGATATTCTCTGTTTTGCCACGCCCACCCCACGTGGGAGTATGGGCGAACAAATTAATCTACCGTGACAAGCCCAGAAGCAGAAAACCGCTGGGGTGTCGGGACCAAACCAGGGAACATTGGCCAAAAAGCCGTTGACCAAAATCATTAGCTTGACAGTTTAGTGCGTTCATTTCTTGCATGTGGTATAATGGAGACCGGCTTTACCGATGGAAATATCTGTGAATTTCGAAAAAAAAGTATATATGGAATGAGGCTTGGTTCGTGAAGATACTCCTATTTTTTAGGATAATAATGCATAGTGATGAAGGATTGGTGTGTTATACCCACCTAGGAAAAAATAACCCCCAGACATATACGCATAAAACTCCCGGCAATATGGAATTTTTCCAGGTATACATCAGGAATCGGACTAAACTCTTTATCAGGTAAGCTGGACTTTCGTATACTTGAGTTGAATCCCACGCAGATAACCCATTCAAATTGCATTGGCAACATAGCTTCGCACGAAATATACTCTCCCCTGTTGACAGGATTTTTTTACACTCACATAACAACAGACAATTTGAAGACAATTTTTCTAGCGGGGCTTACTCCACAGTCTCGCCATATTAGGTAAACTAGGTCATATCCAGAGCGAGGCTCTGGCTCAGTGAAACGTAAACACTGGCGAGAAAGCACGTGGCCCAGGCTAATCAAACATGCCGAAAGGTGCAAATAATGGCTCAAGTAAAGGAAAAGGCAAGGGTAAACGCAAACTTCTCGAGGACCCCGAAGACGGTCATAACCTGGATGACATGTCCCAGGTATGGGGAGGGAATCAGCAAAATGAGGGGTGGACTCTTTTGATAGGTAATGTTGAAATTTTTGTAATGTTTTGATTAGCATAACTAAAGTTCTATTCTATTCTATTCTGTCCCATGAAAAATTTACTTTATGGTCGCCGCTGGCACTCAAAATTCAATCTTAATAAATTAATATCCTATCAATGCTCCCCAATCGTACATGTCGCTATCTTACGTATTTCAATTGAATTTGGTGTTCATGGATATTTAATAGCATTATGACATCATGGTGGCATCTGGACTCATCCATTTGCAGTCGGAGAGGGATGATAGGTTCACTCTGTCCATTTACCCCAATGCTTACACCAAAGATCGGTCCATATATTTACCCCGTATTATGGCGCCACAATGTCGGGACCGCGGCTGAGCCAACCAAAAATTCTTTGTCATCAAAGAACTATGAAGCGTTCTCGGGATTGGTTAACACGCGAGTTGCTGCAAGCCTGTTAGATCCTACAAGCGACAATATCCAAATGGGTAGCAGATAGGATTTAATTTTAATTAGATTGTCAAAAATTACCTCGAAATTCGAGGGAAGTCTCCAGACGGCTCGTTTGAGAAGTTGGTGGCAAGGCAATATCTACTAATCATATATTTATTTTAAATATATATATATTCTGGTGATTAAATGTCATATCAATTGTTTATTGTGGTTAGAACTATAACATATACATATGCGTATACAACCACAACACCACGATAAACAGTGATGAAAAGGTCTTATTTTCACTCTAACTAGCTTAAGTGTAATGATTTCTAGACAAACAGATATAGATTACTTCTGGTAACATGAAAGAAGAAAACGTCGCATGTACGAGTCCAACAGATCTTTAATCTTGCACACAACAGCTATTTAAAATATCTCGATTCTCCCACCTCAGCAATGCTGTAGCGCGCCACGTGGCTTCGTTTACGTTCCACTCGAAAGTAGGTCACCCAGCCGCGGAACCGTGGGGTCGTGTAATAATATACTCTTCTGTCATAAATCTACAACATAAATGTAAAAATAGATACCGTGGCATAAAATTAGAGGGAGCATTTCAATACACCTCAACAAAAAAAAGAAACCTGGGCTGGTATATCCTTCATCTCGAAGGGTCGCGAGTTCGATTCTCGCTTTCATTCTGTGTGTGTGTTGGACATGTGATTTTAAATTTTATTATGACCAGACTAGCTTGAATGTTTTATGAACGCTAAATATAGGGGAGAAAATGGCAACATTGTGGCCAAAACATAACAGTTGACAGCTGGAAAAGATGTAAAAATAGATACCGTGGCATAAAATTAGAGAGAGCATTTCAATACACCTAAAAAGAAAAAAAAATGAAACCTGGGATGGTATATCCTTCATCTCGAAAAACATAACAGTTGACAGCTGAGCAAAACAGCCTGGGGTTTTTTCCTCCGGGCCTCACTGCACGCTAAGTCTGGCGCCGATGCGTCTGTGTGCGTGAGCTCTCATACCGAAGCACAGATGGGCTAAAAGTCATCGAATGTAAAAAGTTTTTCTACAGCTTAAAATTGACCGGCTCGCAGATGCCCAGAAATTAGCCGCCAATATTTTTTGTAAGAAAAATAAAATTCTACCCTTATCTGCATATTCATACATGAAGACAACATACTATAATCAAAATATTATCATTTGAAGACAATTTTCTAGCGGGGTTTTTTCGCAGCAGGGAATTGATGTAATATACTCTTCTGTCATAAATCTACAACATAGATGTAAAAATAGATACCGTGGCATAAAATTAGAGAGAACATTTCAATCTGCCAATTTTCGAGATGAAATTTTTTTCTTGACGAAGTAGAAATTAACGCGAATCTATATTCTACAAAAAACTAGAATATATTAGCGTAGGTGAATTTTTTTTTAGACTCATTACTTATAAGTACCCAAACTTTTTTGTGCTTTCATCGAAAGTGAGAACACATCTCGAAAAATTTTGTAGTAGCGTTGGCTGGCTGCCAACAGCCGGGTTCTGTTGACACTGGCTGAATGTCAATGGTACCGTTGGCGCTAAGCCAGATGGCTCTCAGCCAGCTGGCACGGCGCCAAGTCTTTCACTATAAAAGGGGCGCATTTTCCAATTCAGTACCTTGGCTTATCACTTTCCCTCGGAACCCACGCTATACCGTTACGCCAATATCTCAAGATGGCTGACCCACGACGTCAATGTCCTGTAGATGGAGAGATCCCAAGATTTATCGTGCCAGTTATCCGTCCGGAAGCTGTAGATCGACAGGTTTTGGTCCAAGATTCTGTTGATGAGATAGAAAGTGGGGAAGAGACGGAGCTTGAAGAACTGACAGCCTCTTCGCCATCCATCTTGGAAACAGCGGCGGGGTGGTTGACTGCAAGCAGACCTGCAACTTCGCTTCGCTCAGCAACTCCTGATGTGACAACGACACGAATGTCCCGGCTGAGACGTCAATTAGAGGCGGGGGAAATTACTCAACAATCTCAAGAAAACAGAATTCCAGAATTAGAGCGGGAAAACGGTGCACTTTGCCGGCAACTAGACGCCGAACGCGAGAAGAGCAACTGCACCATTTGTCAGGCCATCGAGGCAGTTTATGTGTTTTTTCCATGCGGACATTTGGCTATTTGTGGAATGTGCTTGTGTAGTTTTATTTACAATGCCGGGATTTGCCAATGCGCTGAGAACGACAACGAGGAACAGCATATTTTGCTCCGATGCCCCGTGTGTCGGACTCATATTGCTGGAGTGAAAAGAATATTTCGACCGTGAGGTGTTTTTCCCTGACATTTTTTTTCTCAAAAGCACTTTTCAGTGCTGCCAATTCTACCGAAAGAGAACTTCTATCAATGCAATTCAATTCAATTCAAAACACCAGAATGACCCTCTGCATTCCCCTATACATAAAAAACAACACACACACCATATGAATTTATGATATTTTTATTTTAACAACAACACAGAAGAATGAACATTTTTTCCATTCTCGGTAATATCGATCTGATAATTCCTACAGGCATTTACTTTCACGCCGGGCGATTATAAATATGTAATTGATTTACGGTAGCGTGATAGAAGAGCAACAAATGTATACAATGTAACCTAGTGTTGCAACAATTGTGTTAAAATGTCGCCACATCACAACATTTTAACGCGATTGCAACAATTGTGTTAAAATGTTGCAACATCGCAACATTTGGCCTAGTGACTTGGATATATCAAAAACATAAACAAACAGAGTCTCACGCAGTAATATTTCTCTCTAAGTATCTATAATAGTTCAGGTTTGTAAATATTTATCGAACAAGCGTTTTTGGAAATGTCCTTTCTGTTTATCTGCACTGTGTTGTGCGAGGAAAGCGTCCATATGGGGGAGTGGAATTCTAGCTGGGCATCGGGTTTGAAATACCTCCAAGATTTATATTTCATTACTGTCCTGTATTGCAACACGTACACATACCCTATGAATTTATAATATTTTTATTTAACAACAACATCAACACGGAAGAATGAACAATTTGTTTTTCCTATACTCAGTAATCTCTTAAATAATATAATTCCTGCAGGAATTTAGTTTCACGTCGGGGAATTATAAATATATAATTGATTTACGGTAGCGTGTTTTGGCTAGCCGATCAATGTATACAAATGTATACAATGTAAGTTATTGTTGCGAGAATTGTTGCGACATCGCAACATTTGGCCTAGTGACTCGGATATAAAACGTAAACAAACAGCCAACACGGAAATATCTCTCTCTCTCTCTGTGAGTGTCTATTATGGCTCAGAATTGTAAATATTTATCTAGCAACCGTTTTTGGAAATGACCCTTCTGCTTATCTGAGCTGTGTTGTGAGAGGAAAGCGTCCATAAGGGGGCGTGGAATTCTAGCTGGGCATCGGATTTGAAACCTCTCCAAGATTTGTATTCCATTACTATCCTGTATGGCTTCTTGCAAAATCTCCTCTGTTAAAAACAGTCCCACACATTCATCCTCGATTTGACTGAGTGATTTATATTGACATCCGGCGCATTGTTCCATGCGTATCGCTCGAATGTACGGCTTTAGTTCATCCATATAAGTGTCCAACAATAAGCTGGATAAGTTTTGCATGATATCTCCAGTCAGCGATTCAGAAATGTCTCGTCAGGTCCACGGCAAGGTAACAGATTGAGTTGCGCTCTATTTCGTTGAGTATTGGTCTTCTCTGCCATGATATCTTCCTGCAGAGATTTGATGCGAATCTCTACCTTCTCCAAAAGATCACATAGCTCGGCCAAATGCTACATCTCATCGATGATCTTGAGACGACACTGCTTCAGCGTAGCACGATCTGTCGATTCCACGGCTCAGGTAGATGAGGTAGACAAGCTGATCAGGTAGGAAGGCAGATCACTACACACGGGTAGTGGTCAGGCAAGTCCGTTAGGTAGGCAGTGGTGCGGTCGATAGCTTCGGATGGTCAGTGAAAATGTTGGTACCGAACTGCAAAATGAACCCCTTTTTATAGCGAAAAAAATGGCACTGAGCCAATTGGCTCCCAGCCAATTGGGTGCATGCCAACAGTACCCGGATGTTGGCACCAGGCCAATACCCGACCCATATAAAACTTGGCACCCAGCCAATTGGATGCGTGCCAACGGAACCCGGATGTTGGTATCCAGCCAACGCTGATGCAATCCAATATGTACAGACCCTATAGGACGGACAGACAATTATAAAACTTGGACACTTCAAGGTAAGCCCATTTTACATGTATTAAAGTTATAAATGTTTAAATGGATTAAATACAGACCCGCACTATTGGTTCGCCGCATTATTTTTTCTCACGGACTGTTTTCCTGCCCATCCAGAGCCGTCATTCGGCCCCACAGCCCGATCACTTGAACCCTAATAGCACTCCGCCACCAAGATCAATATATTGAACGGTACGCGTCCACGCAAAGGTCAAAGGTCAACGCTCCGTACTTCCCCGAGGTCAATATGGTTTTAAATACGCTCCCCAATGTTCAAAGTCAGTACATCCCAGGTCCATACATGCATTCCATGCATTTTGTCCCGTAGGACTACTTTTTCTCTGCGGAGGCAGACCGCATCACCGCCAGACCGCATCACCGCGGAGGAATACAAAGGTCACGTGACCTTGTATCAGAATTCAACAGAATAAGCCGCTGCCACATTGGTAACGTTTTTTACCAAATTCAAGATGGCGGCCAAACTCTGGCAGAGGTCCCTTTCCAATCCCCAGCGCCAACGCTTCAAGTTTAAGTGCAAAGAGGTCAATGGGACCGTTTTTTCCGTAGACACTACTACTTCCGCGGTCCTTATGTCATTGGGCAGACTGTTCCATACCTGAGGAGCAGCGAAGCGGAACGACTGCCTGCCATACCTTTCGGAGCGAATGGTAGGTATATCTGTAGTATTTTGGTACCTTAATGAATAATGTGAATTTTTCACTTTAATCAGATCAGCTAGATATTCAGGAGACAGCCCATTTATAATTTTGTATGTCTCCAGTGCCATATTTCTCAGTCTGCTCAACTGTAGGTTTGGTAATCGAGCTTTTTGCAAAAGATCTTTTTTTGAGATATTTGTATCATTGAAGACAAAACGGAGGGCTCGATACTGAATTTGTTCAAGTTTACTAGTATTTGTTTCACCACAAAAATGCCAAACGAGTGGGCAGTAATTAAAATTTGAAAGGATAAAAGATTTGTATATGACAAGTTTCCCCGCAGTAGTGAGGAAACGGCTGAGTCTTCGAAGAACATTGAGCTGACGTGAGGCTTTACGACACAATTCAGATATATGTTTATTAAAATTAAGTTGGTAGTCAATATCTACACCCAAAAGTTTCACCGAGTCTTCGCACTTAATTTGGACCCCTTTCACAATAAAAAAGGGGTCCATAATTTTAGCTCCTTATCAGGAGTTCGATTGGTAACCTCACAAAATCTCATTTGCATAAATTCCGTAACTATAATATCTATCTACTTCAAACTCCGATGTCTCAGCAACCGTTTCCATTATTTACATGCTGTAAACAGAAACTTATTCAGAGCTGAGATTAATTTCTTTTAAATTTGACCCTAGACCGTAGTGCATACAGTTACAACTGGCATCACTCAAAACCTTGCACATTTCAAGATGTTGCGGACAAGATGAAAATAAGAACTGTTCATCGGGAAACAATTTTGAAATTCTGAAAGACATCTGCTAAATCGATTCTTGTATGGTAAGTATTGACTGTTTGGCCACCAAATCGTCCGACCAACCAGTGAACTTATATATGATGCGTGTCTTATATGTGATGCAGTAATTCTTCCGGAATTTTGTATGCAACATTGAAATGAGCAATATCTCTTCGCTCTCGTGGACCAATTCGCAAATAAGAGTCATTCTCAACACATCACTACCATGTTCATATCACACTATGTAATAATGATAATATCTCATCTTGCTCTCTGTACAAGTATTTGCCACAAATGATCCGGATTTGTCCATGATGGACGACTTTACTCATGTACATCGACGGTGTTTATAATGATCAGCATTTGTGGCGGACAACCACCGCTGAAGTCTGTCCATCTTAATTAGTCGTCTACTTTGGAGCTTGTCAAAAATCAGGAGATACCTTCAGTGGTAAAAAAGTGATATAAAACTCCAGTGATGTTGTTTCACGTACTGGGGCCCAGTAACATGGGGAGACGTCATAATGTATACGTGTTCCCCGGCATGAATGTCAATAATTCTTTGTACGGTCATGGAGGTGTGGGCGATTTTATCATTCGGTAATTTCACTGGGCATAGGATATCAGCGACATACCCATGCACGGACCGCCTGTTATTACTTCATGTGCACCTTGTCAACTCGAACACGAATATATTATGACGTTTACCTATGTAATTTAGCCTCGGTACATGAAACAACTTTAGTGGAGTTTTATATGGACAGAATTATAAAACAATTTTAAGGTCACTTGACTTTCGGAAATTCCGGTCACGTGACTGGTACGTCATCAAAGTGTGTCCACGGCGGTGAATGCATTGAAAGTTATACGGTATACACACACCCTTTATTATTATATGGCTACGCAGAAAATAGTGTTCTAATATGCCTCTTCCAGAATATAAACTTGCAGGATGGCAGTCACGGCGTCCGACGATAGTTCATGAACAGGTCGAGGCTTGTTATGGGCCAGTACACCATCACTATGTACCATAGCGGGAGAGTCTGTGCAGATCAATGGAAAATTCCATGGGAAAGTCACTGGGGAGAATCTGTTCACAAACACTATCTTCAGCAATATCGTATATGTAGAACGGGATATGGGGATTTACCCTACGAGACCCCATGGACCCAGGCTTTCGCCGTAGAGTAATGTGGGAAGGGAGCTCGCTTGCGCAACTGAAAGCAGAAGGCTGTATCCAGGACTAGAGATATGGAGGTTTCAACGGACTCAGACCTTTGCTCTAGGGCAGCGTGGGAAAGGGGAAATGTCTGCGCATGCGCACCCGATAGTGGATCTCTGTAACGAGAGGGATCAGAGACACCCAACGAGACGCCTGTGCCCTGGATTTCTCACAAGGGTAATGTGATGAGGGAGGGGTATAGTTGCGCACGCGCAACCGGAAGTGGACCGCTATACCCAGAACCAGAGGGCCTAGAGATATGGGGTCTCACTGCATAAGACGCCCTGAAGCAGGCTTTTGCCCTGCGTCAGCGTGGGGGGAGTAGGAGACGGATGGATTTTGTAACGGCTGTTATTGCAATCAGAACTGAGACCAATCGCCAGCTCCATGTGTTAATGATGTAGTCTGTATATATACTTATTAATACATGAGTATTCTATTTCGTACGGGTGATCATATAGCCCAATTAACACCAGTAACATCGACAACAACCCCATGTACGGATGGCTCGACTCCTCTCATTGAATATATTATTCATCACGCCACATTGCGGACAGCGGTAGAATCTGGGATGAGAGCTGCTCGACCAGCACAAGTGTACAAATGCGCCACAGTGGCCGATTTGGTTAAGGGCTTCAAGTTCAGGAGTCAGGTTTCTAACCTCATTGCTTTCATCTTCTGACCCGAAGCGTGGGTTATTCACCGTTTGATCTTCCAGCAGACCGATCATTCTGGTCATACCCGCAGAGCCTGTGTCGATCCGGTCTATCTGAGAGGACCGCCTCCTGGGTTGTTTTTCTCCTTCACTCTTCCCAGCGCCCAGATATGTTGGCACACTGGTTTTCCTCATCCTGTTCGCAGGTCGCTCCGTCGACTTGTTTATTGGTGGGAGAGGATTGGAGCGTGTTACAGAAAGGGCGTTTTGGCCTGTAGACTGTTTATGCTCTCGTGACATTCGCACTGAAAATTCAAGAAATTCGGTTTTTCAGCTCATCACAATGAAAGGGGTTTTGTAATTTTAGCACTTGTCACATTTATTCGAGTCTATTTTTCAGGTATGCTTTGTTAGTGACGCCAGACATTTACTAAACATATGATTCTGGAAAATTCATTAATGCCATCGCGGAACTAATATGTACTGAATACATATGGCCCAAGTACAGTCGTTGAGAATGATGGCAAAACTATTTTTCTCCGAAACAAAGACAAGCAGTCTTTGAACAGTTTTAACGTCCTTTGCTTAGAACTCACTACTTAACTTCATACTCATACGTTAGTAGTATATAAAGGTGAAATTCTGTCGCATTGACCTACTTTCGTGTGGAGGTCACGTGGAGGTCATTTCCGGGTCAAAGGTCACATCCGGGTCAAAGATCACATCCGATCACATGATATCCGGGTCAAAAGGTCAAAGGTCACTCCCGGTCACGTCACGGTCCTGCAATAAGGCTAACACCCCAGTGACTCCCAATGTGAATCTCCCGAAACATGGTCCGCGACAATATTGCCATCTATTCGCCCGTGTTAAATGGCCAGTGGGAAACCCTCAGTGTCTCCATACAGGTTTCCCCAATGGGGTCTAGGTGGGCCACTAGTGGGCCGATTGCATCGAGTGAGGTATCATTGTAAAGCATACGTGAGTGAGCATTCAGCGGGATGGCTGAAACGTAAAACTGACGTCATTCTGCGCATGCGCAGTAGACAAAGTGTATGGAAATAGACGTCTTGGGGTCTAGGTGGGTCACTATTGGGCCGATTGCATCGAGTGAGGTATCATTGTGAAGCATACGCCAGGGAGCACCCGACGGGCTGGGTATGACGTGGAACTGACGTCATTCTGTGCATGCGCAGTAGACAAATACTATGCAAATAGACGTTTTGGGATCTAGGCGGGCCACTATTGGTCTGATTGGGTCGAGTGAGGTATCATTGTAAAGCAAATGCGAGGGAGCATCCAACGGTATGGCTGAGACGTGGAACTGACGTCACTCTGCGCATGCGCAGTAGACAAAGTGTATGGACATACACATTTTGGGGTCTAGGACGACCACTATTGGTCCGATGGAGTCGAGTGAGGTTTCAATGTAAAGCATACGTGAGGGAGCATCCGAAGAAAGGTGTGTGGCGTGCAACTGACGTCATTCTGAGCATGCGCAGTAGACAAAGTGTATGGAAATAGATGTTTTGGGGTCTAGGTGGACCACTAGTGGTCCGATGGAGCCGAGTGAGGTATCAATGTAATGCATACGCGAGGGAGCATCCGAAGTAAGGTGTGTGACGTGATGGACCTGTGCGTGGGGTCGCCTTTCGTTTCAAGCGGTAGTAAGGTATACTGTTCATAGATCGCCATGGCTGTTTTCCTGATGCGGGGCCGCATTTCGGTGTACGCCTGTTGTAAGTTATCCTGTCCCGCGTCCTCGATCGCTTCAGCGTGAGTATTGATAGCTGCTGTCACAATACGATCCCAGAAGGTAGGTTCTGCCTCACTTTCCTGGGATGTAGGCTGACTATCTGAGGTCAAGCTCTCCATATCAGTAGATAGACTGTCAGCAATCTTGGATTCGGTATCAGTCGATACACTCTCATCGATCTCTGTATCAGCATCCGATTCAACGGACTCCTCGGCGTCTTCAATCCCATGTATATTTTTCTGGTGTCGCATCATATCGTAATGTCTGGTGAACGTGCGTTCACACTCAGAACAAGTATAAGCCATGTTGACGGTTGAACGTCGACTGTGTGTGTTTTGGGAATACACTCGCTTTCATAGACAGTAACGCCCGCCAATGCCCACTGTTACGCCTTAACGCCCAATATGTACGCCTTGACGCTCGTCTCAACGCTTTAACACACTTTCTTAACGCTTTAACGTCGTTTAATGATGCGTTCAAACAAATGTTGCTTTTGTGCTATTGCTCTGACATACGCCGCTTTCCAGTTCATGCCCGAGGTTTTCAACAACGACGCTGTTCTTTCGATTTCCATATGGACTGGGTCCTTGTCCAACAATTTCATATGGATCACGAGATCGACATACTGCTGACGTAAAGCCCGTCGTAGTCTGGGTGCCAATCTGTTATGGGCTAAAATTGCGGCTTCTTTTTTCGAATATCCTTTGTGTTGAAACTTGTTCTCTGTGGTCCTCAACGTTTCACCCATCTCGGCGTCCATACTTTCTTTGAACAAATCCTTCCATAGCCTCGAGTCACATTATGTTCATTCCCTTGTACGGGTACGGGTTGGGCCTTCACGGTTGGGTGATATTCCGGGACTGATGGTATGAAGCGGACCCGCTGTATGGGGGCGGGTTGCTGCTGCTGCTCTGCCAGGAGTGGACTCGGCGGATGGTGTAGGGGTAGATGACGTTGCGGTGATTCCTCGCCGGGTAACAGGTGGGTCGTCAGCCGACGATCTTCGGGGGTATGGGCTTTTAAATCTACGAACAGGTAGCCGTACGGACGACTTGTCGCCCCTTGAAACGCCTGCATGAAATGGTCGATGTTCTGAGGATAAATTCGACTACCAAACACACGGATTTGTGCTCTGTCAATGGGATTGGAGAACAACACAAAGTATTGGCAGTTCAAGGCAATATCTCTGGACGCCTTCCCTTGAGGAAAGAGATTCTGGGTCAAATAGATGACGGACAGATTCCGATGATGGGATCCTTTAGTAAACAAGTCGGCGACGTGTGAATTGTCCTTGGCCGCACTCATCAGATCATCTAGCACTACCACGTTGGTCTGCTCGGGGTCAAATTACAAGCGTCTAGTCCGTCATTCATAATCCAGCCGTCGTCCATTAGAGAATATCCGCGTCCATAATCCAAAGACCTATTCCATTTCCATATAACAGTATTAGCACCAAATTCAAAAAGACAAAAGTATACATAAACATAGGCTTGTTTCCTGCAAGAGAGAAGCGGTCAACAGTTTTCAATGATGCCGGCAAGACATCATGATGTTCCAAAATATCAAATCCGTATCGCTGATCAGTATTCTTAATCCATAATATTCGTTATAGAGTCGTCATCTAAAAATGATGTATCTCAGTCACGCTTTGATTGTGACTGTTCATATGAGTACCATGAGGATCTTGAAGTACATGGGTTCATACGGCCCCTAGCCCCGGGTTAAGCGGAATTAGACACAAGTTACGAAACGTAGCGCCATAGATCTTGCACGCTACGTTCGTATTTTGCTATCAGCATGCGATATGTATCGCCAAATTTGAGAAACTTTGAGTGGAGGCGCTTGATGGAATAGCCCTGTTTTATAAGTTTCTGCAACAATGTTTTGTGACGTTGATTAAAATCATCACATTTAACACAGGATCTAGCAAATGCTACTAAGCGAGATATGTATACGCCATATGCAGGTCCCACTGGAATATTACTATCCAGAAAGGGATAGTTTACGATGTCGAAATTGTAATCATCTCTTTGTCATAAAGTCGACGAGAGAGAATGCCCGCTTCATTTTTATAGAGATAGAGATCTAAATAAGATGTGCCTGTAGGGCTATCTGTAGTTTCCTTCAAATCCAGTGAAGGTGGATATATATATCCTTCACTGCGTCATTTATATAGCGATTATCCACAGCGAGAAGATCGTCTATATAGCGTTTGGTGAATGAGAAGGAACGGGCTTTGAGTGGATCGGTTTTTGAAAGCGCCAGCATATAGTCATATTCATAAGAGAACAGATACAGGTCAGCCAACAAGGGTGCACAATTAGTACCCATTGGAATACCTATATGCTGCTGATATATTGTGTTGCCAAATTTCACATAGATATTTTTAATGAGAAATTCAAGCAACTCTATAAACAAAGAAACATCCCATGAATGATATCTCTTGTATGTAGTACTTGTAGGACCGCTATAGGTCCAACAAGAGCAGTAGAGCATCCCTATACGATGACGGTGAGCGGCCCTACGGCATGTGGAAAGACGTCCTGGGTGATGAAGTTCTTAGAGGGAGGTGTGGCAATCCCAGCTCCGACACGTGTTGTTTGGTGTTATAGCCAATGGCAGCCCGCCTACGAAACTACAAGGTTACAGAATGTGAGCTTCGTCCCAGGGATTCCCCACGACATAAACGAACCGTATTACTTTGACCCCGAGCAGACCAACGTGGTAGTGCTAGATGATCTGATGAGTGCGGCCAAGGACAATTTACACGTCGCCGACTTGTTTACTAAAGGATTCCATCATCGGAATCTGTCCGTCATCTATTTGACCCAGAATCTCTTTCCTCAAGGGAAGGCGTCCAGAGATATTGCCTTGAACTGCCAATACTTTGTGTTGTTCTCCAATCCCATTGACAGAGCACAAATCCGTGTGTTTGGTAGTCGAATTTATCCTCAGAACATCGACCATTTCATGCAGGCGTTTCAAGGGGCGACAAGTCGTCCGTACGGCTACCTGTTCGTAGATTTAAAAGCCCATACCCCCGAAGATCGGCGGCTGATGACCCACCTGTTACCCGGCGAGGAATCACCGCAACGTCATCTACCCCTACACCATCCGCCGAGTCCACTCCTGGCAGAGCAGCAGCAGCAACCCACCCCCATACAGCGGGTCCCCTTCATACCATCAGTCCCGGAATATCACCCAACCGTGAAGGCCCAACCCGTACCCGTACAAGGGAATGAACATAATGTGAACTCGAGGCTATGGAAGGATTTGTTCAAAGAAAGTATGGACGCCGAGATGGGTGAAACGTTGAGGACCACAGAGAACAAGTTTCAACACAAAGGATATTCGAAAAAAGAAGCCGCAATTTTAGCCCATAACAGATTGGCACCCAGACTACGACGGGCTTTACGTCAGCAGTATGTCGATCTCGTGATCCATATGAAATTGTTGGACAAGGACCCAGTCCATATGGAAATCGAAAGAACAGCGTCGTTGTTGAAAACCTCGGGCATGAACTGGAAAGCGGCGTATGTCAGAGCAATAGCACAAAAGCAACATTTGTTTGAACGCATCATTAAACGACGTTAAAGCGTTAAGAAAGTGTGTTAAAGCGTTGAGACGAGCGTCAAGGCGTACATATTGGGCGTTAAGGCGTAACAGTGGGCATTGGCGGGCGTTACTGTCTATGAAAGCGAGTGTATTCCCAAAACACACACAGTGGACGTTCAACCGTCAACATGGCTTATACTTGTTCTGAGTGTGAACGCACGTTCACCAGACATTACGATATGATGCGACACCAGAAAAATATACATGGGATTGAAGACGCAGAGGAGTCAGTTGAATCGGATGCTGATACAGAGATCGATGAGAGTGTATCGACTGATACCGAATCCAAGATTGCTGACAGTCTATCTACTGATATGGAGAGCTTGACCTCAGATAGCCAGCCTACATCTCAGGAAAGTGAGGCAGAACCTACCTTCTGGGATCGTATTGTGACAGCAGCTATCAATACTCACGCTGAAGCGATCGAGGACGCGGGACAGGATAACTTACAACAGGCGTACACCGAAAAGCCATGGCGATCTATGAACAGTATACCTTACTACCGCTTGAAATGAAAGGCGACCCCACGCACAGGTCCATCATGAAGACCAAGCGTCACTTGGAAGAGGCTATGGGGTTACCACCCACCGAGGCCCTGGAAAATGCGATAAAAATGCGCAAACAACTGTTTCAGGATATGCTGCCCGACGAATATCCAGCCTCGTATACCTCATACGGCTCCATAGGACCACTAGTGGCCCACCCAGATCCTAAAACGTTCATTCCGATGCACTTTTCCCACAACTCCCTGTCTGCGCATGCGCAGAATGTTGAACACGGACGACACACTAGTCCAGGCAGATGCTCCTTCACGAATGCTTCACATGGATACCTCATTCGACTCCATAGGACCACTAGTGGCCCACCCAGACCCCAAAACGTCTATTTTAATACGCTTGGTCTACTGCGCATGCGCAGAATGACGTCAGTTCCACGTCACACCCACCCCGTCGGATGCCCCTTTACGAATGCTTCACATGGATACCTCATACGACTCCATAGGACCACTAGTGGCCCGCCTAGACCTCAAAACGTCTATTTCCATACCATTTTCCCACAATTTCCTGTCTGCGCATGCGCAGAATGTTGAAAACAAACAACACACTAGTGCAGGCGCATGCTCCTCCATGTATGCATTACATTGATACCTCACTCGACTCCATCGGACCACTAGTGGTCCACCTAGACCCCAAAACATCTATTTCCATACACTTTGTCTACTGCGCATGCGCAGAATGACGTCAGTTGCACGTCACACATCTTACTTCGGATGCTCCCTCGCGTATGCATTACATTGATACCTCACTCGGCTCCATCGGACCACTAGTGGTCCACCTAGACCCCAAAACATCTATTTCCATACACTTTGTCTACTGCGCATGCGCAGAATGACGTCAGTTGCACGTCACACACCTTACTTCGGATGCTCCCTCGCGTATGCATTACATTGATACCTCACTCGGCTCCATCGGACCACTAGTGGTCCACCTAGACCCCAAAACATCTATTTCCATACACTTTGTCTACTGCGCATGCGCAGAATGACGTCAGTTGCACGCCACACACCTTTCTTCGGATGCTCCCTCACGTATGCTTTACATTGAAACCTCACTCGACTCCATCGGACCAATAGTGGTCCACCTAGACCCCAAAATGTGTATGTCCATTCACTTTGTCTACTGCGCATGCGCAGAATGACGTCAGTTCCACGTCTCAGCCATACCGTCGGATGCTCCCTCGCATGTGCTTTACAATGATACCTCACTCGACCCAATCAGACCAATAGTGGCCCGCCTAGATCCCAAAACGTCTATTTGCATAGTATTTGTCTACTGCGCATGCGCAGAATGACGTCAGTTCCACGTCATACCCAGCCCGTCGGGTGCTCCCTGGCGAAAATGCTTCACAATGATACCTCACTCGATGCAATCGGCCCACTAGTGACCCACCTAGACCCCAAGACGTCTATTTCCATACACTTTGTCTACTGCGCATGCGCAGAATGACGTCAGTTTTACGTTTCAGCCATTCCGCTGAATGCTCACTCACGTATGCTTTACAATGATACCTCACTCGATGCAATCGGCCCACTAGTGGCCCACCTAGACCCCATTGGGGAAACCTGTATGGAGACCCTGAGGGTTTCCCACTGGCCATTTAACACGGGCGAATAGATGGCAATATTGTCGGGGACCATGTTTCGGGAGATTCACATTGGGAGTCACTGGGGTGTTAGCCTTATTGCAGGACCGTGACGTGACCGGAAGTGACCTTTGACCTTTTGACCCGGATATCATGTGACCGGATGTGACCTTTGATCCGGATGTGACCTTTGACCCGGAAATGACCTCCACGTGACCTTCACGTGACCTCCACACGAAAGTAGGTCAATGCGACAGAATTTCACCTTTATATACTACTTGCGTTGGTAGGTCAGATGTAGATGTATGACGAATCTTGACTTAGAGTACACGCGTTATTTGATATTATACCTACCATGTTGATCCCAGTTCCCGATGTCTTTATTAATATCACTCCTCCCCGCTCGGTTTCCGGTAGCAATATCTGGCTGCAGAGACGAAAATTCATCAGAATGTTATATCAATTGGCCAATAATTGTTTACATCACTCTATCGCTTTCAGCGAGTTATGTATCCTAGCTTAAATCATTTAAGAACAGTTTCCGTCACACCGGGATGACACTATAATGGGCCATGCCATTTAGAAACAAATGTATGAGTCTTTCGTGTATTCATGTTTCAATGAGTTATTGATGGTCCGTGCCTTTGACTATGACGCCAATCTTGCAACCCGACACAATGCCACCCCAAAACACATCGACTTGCACGAAACAACGCAGATTTTCAACAATTTCCTGAATCCACAATGACTTTGAACTTTCGATCTCAATAGGTTCCTTGTGTGCCATACGCTTGACGTATTTCGAAAGATTGATGACAATCCACAGTCCTAAACTGGAGTTATAATACAATGGGGTTTTTTTTTAACTTCCTGATTTGGGGGTCACTGTGATGTTGACAAATGACCTTTTGGCCTCAATTTTTATACTTAACATCGGCTCGCATTAGCGAATTCACTCACCAAAACAGGCTTTTTAATGATTTACTGGATCACAGTGACCTTGATCTTTATCCTTTTGACCTCAAGTTGGATACCCCCCACTAACGTATCTATTCACCCAAAACAAAATAGACATTTTATAAAATTTTTCAAATTTTTGAAGTCACAGTGACCTTGACCTTTGACCGTTTGGCCTCAAGTTTGTTATTCGATTCGTTGTATTCTACTCCTATACACTCATACAACAACAAATGGAATCCCGTGGGAATTGTGTGGTTCAAGCCAGACACCTGTCCAGATATCTGTGGAGGCCCCAAATAACAAGAAACACTCGTTGACACGCTGAAACTCCGATAGAACAACCATATTTAACCCTATCAGACAAGGGTGCGGGGCAAAATGACACTTATTTTATGCTACATCTGTGGAACCTAAACATTATTAAGAACCAGATTATTGTATGGCTTAGTCCTCTAAAAACCCTGATTTGTGACATATCCCTACCTTGAAGTGCATATTAACTCGCTTACACAAGTAATGATTTGTTGGGATATGCAGACAGGGTACATGATGGCATATGAGAAAACTAAGAAGGCTCTCAAAATAATTTTTAACTCTATCTGGTGTGAAAGGTTGGTGGCGGGGGGTGGTCTCGTATCTCTGCAATAAAGGACAATGTAGAGTTGAAATCATAGACTGTTTAGTTTGTCAGATCTGGATGCATACGATCATGGGTAAATTCAACATGGTGGCAATATGCGTCTTTGAAAGGCTGCGCTTTTGGTATTAAAGGGAATCTTCCACGGTCTATAGACGCTCTTAAGATTCAGACATTCCACCACATTCTGAAAGGAATGGTGATAATATTGTAAGAATGCTTACAGCGGTTAACAAGATATGGCAGATCAAGTTCTCTCCAGATGAAATCATTTTCCTTTAAAATTCCGCCTTTGACATCATATACCTCATTTGCATATCTCAGCTTTCAATGAAAGTATTTTTTTCTGCGAAATTTGCAAATAGGTACTTCGAAAAATTATTCATTCATTTGATTAATTTTGTAAATAAGTCCCAAATCGGTTACCATAGCAACAATATTTAAGCATTTACCTTAAAGGAGCAATATTAGTTGTCATATCAATACTTGAGCCTTGAGGGTATTTTGATAAATAATATCGTATTTCCAAAATATCGAAAATGGCTTCCGAATGATGACGTCGCTGTGACATCGTTTCTTGTAGATCCTGACCGAAATATATATCATGAAGAGTTTCAGCCCTCTACTCCCAGGGGTAACGGTTGGGATCTACCCCAAATAGCCCAGGCCTGGCACGGTTAGTCACACACTCAAGATCTGAATCATTACGAGTTAGTGCCAAGGAAATAGATACCGATTCTCGGTACATCCGATAACGAACCGACACATTTCTCGATGCGATTTGATCAGAAACAACAGATAAAACTCGAATTCACTCTGACTATTTCTAGACGAACCGACGAACAATCTGCACTAGATTTGATTAGAACCGATAGATAGCGACAAAACAGATAGCACAGCACAGTGCATTTACAGAGAGCACAGTGCACTTACAGAGAGCACACAGCAGTTACAGAGAGCACACAGCAGTTACAGAGAGTTCAAAGCAGTTACAGTGAGCACAGAGCAGTTACAGTGAGCACAGGGCAGCTACAGAGAATACAGATAGCAAAGAGCAGTTACAGAGAGCACAGAGCAGTTATACAGAGCACAAAGCAGTTACAGAGAGCACAGAGCAGTTACAGAGAGCCCAGAACAGTCACACAGAGCAGTTACACAAAGCACAGAGCAGTTAGACAGAGCACCGAGCAGTTACAGAGAGCACAGAGCAGTTACAGAGAGCACAGAACCGTTACAGAAAGCAGAGAACAGTTACAGAGAGCATATAAAGGACCGAACAGTTACAGAGGGTACAGAGAGCACAGAGCAGTTACAGAGAGCACAGAGCTGTTACAGAGAGCACAGAACAGTTACAGAGAGCACAGAACGTTACAGAGAGCATGCATGAGCAGTTACAGAGAGCACAAAGCAGTTACAGAAAGCACAGAGCAGTTACAGAAAGCAGAGAACAGTTACAGAGAGCATAGAGAGCACCGAACAGTTACAGAGGGTACAGAGAGCACAGAGCAGTTACAGAGAGCACACAGAGCACAGAGCAGTTACAGAGAGTACAGAGAGCATAGAGCAGTTACAGAGAGTTGAGCTGTTGGTTGTCTTTTACTTTTCCGCATCGTTTCAATTCCTAATATATCTAAATTATGACACCTTCATCCAAAACTGCTGTCCTATTATATCGCTAATGATATTTCGATGTGTAAGCATTAATCTCATTAATAGTTTTCCTTCATTCGCGAATTTCCTTCTCTATTCTCAATTGAAAAGCGGCTGAAACACTCAAAAATAAACGTCTTCTTAGAAGAACACAATCTCTAGCGATATTGTTTTAATCACTCATCCTCATCGCAAGGCACTGTTGTTTTCTAAGACGATGGGAGAATTGAGAGACGCACTGATAGTCACAACGACCATATTTGTTGGTGGAGGCTGCTAGATCTGCGAACTGGGGACTTATTCACAAGAAGAAATTCCATTTTACCTTAAAATTATGTAAATTCACTGTGTGATTTACACAGTTCACTACAGTTACTGAATTGGTATAATATGTAAGAAGGGAGAAAATTGACATCTGGCGACTAAAAGGAAAACATATGACTCCACAAGAAAGCCTCCCTCGGCACCTCACATTCAGACTAGAATACGAAATATTCTAAGACGTTGCCTTGGTATCTCAGCCGCGTTTTTATTGTACCTGTTCATGTGGAAACTATGAAGTAACCACATGGCCCCCAGCACCGGCATAAGCAGAACTAGATACGCTAGCATAGGGGCTGTGATGACAGATCAGCTCAAATAAGTAATACATCTGCTGTTAATGGGCGAGCATCGAGGGCGTCTGATGAACTGAACGCCTCAAGTTGGGGTAAACATGGTATATTCCATGTAGATTCGTGATGTAAATTTCCCGCGAAGACAATAAATCGACATATATATGTCAAATAGGTTACTATATGTTAATAGTTTTAGCCCTACATTTCCCAGCTTGTTCAAAACATTTACTATATTCATCAATCGTTGTTAACAGTTTGTTTTCTAATAAAAACGATTGCAGACAGGAAAAAACAAATCGAGAAGATTTTTTAACAAATTGCGATTGGATTTCGAACACAGTCGATATGGTGATACTGAAAGCATCGAATTGGTTTTGGTTGCATGTGCCATATTTGATATGCCAAGAATTCCTTACTGAAGAGTAAATGTAAAACAGCAAAAAGCCCAATTTCAAATGTCAGTCGACGATTTTTACAGTATTTTCTCTGCATGAAGCAGTTTTTTGTCCGGATATATGTTGTTTTCCATTGCAGACTTAACAACAAGAGGGATTTTACTCACTACACCTCCTGTTCTCTCTCACATTGTATTCACTGAATCCCATTTCTAATGTTTCTAAATGTATTGTTGTATCTCGGAGAAACATTATCCCATGGAAACGTGAATTAATACGTTTTGTTGGAAGAAAATGTTAAAAATCGGACCAAAAACATGGAAATCTCACATTTATGATTATAACCCTCACGACCACCATTTTGGAAAAACCGTGGACTTTGCTTTAGGATTGAGCAAATAGGCTTAAGAGGAGTCCAAGATGTCATATGGCATATCAAACAGTTTCAACGGTCAGTCATGTTTCGTGTTGGAAATACGGTGTAAACTATACTCAGGTTGTCATTTTACCCCATACCCGGAGCAGATTGGGTTGTATATTGCCGTTCTACCCGGATTCTAGAATGCCAACAAGTGTATCTATTGTTAACCATATCTGACCTGGAGATGGGTCATTATGCCCCCCCCCCCCCCCCCCCGCCAAACTTTCACCGCAGCTCCGGAACATAGGGAACAAATGAGCTGACTGAATCTTTCTGATTTTTCCGCGAATCTCTGTGCGGTCATTTTGAGATTATTTGCCTAATCCTAGGTGCAAACTATTATGGGTAAATTCAAAATGGCGGCAGGAACTGTCAACTGAAAGTCGTGTTTTGTTTTTTACTGTTCATTTTTCGCATTTTTTTCTTGAATAAAATGGCATAAACAAGTCATTCTCTATCATTTATCATAAATACGACAAAAACAAAAATAAAATCCATGAATCTTATAGACAGTGAATCCCCGTGGCATGACCCTAAATTATAGCATTAATGTACAACCCTAATTTAATGTATAACTCCAACTCAATGCATTCTACACACTGCAGGGCCCGCGGAGCGGGGGACCGCAATGTTATAAGTCCAATCTTAGATAGTACCAGTCCAACATTTAACATGGCCGGTATAGAGTTCAGAATTTAGAATTCAGAATTCAGAGTTTAGAATCCAGCATACATCAGAAAAATACATAGCTATGAAACGGGGATATCTCCATCTCATCTCGAAGATTATTGAATCTTACTCCATCAGAAATCTCTCAGTGAAAAATATTGTTTGGGTTTGCATCGAAATTCAATAAACCGTGGAGCATTTCGGATCATCGGATGACTTCCAAAATGAAGTAAATCGTTCATTTACCGGAGCTTTCTAATCCTGTTAATGTTATATACTTCTTATTCTTTCTTCTGCACCTTGAACAGTCTATCTATCGTGATTGCGAATGTAATAAAACTTACCAGTCGAGGACGATCGCATGGAAACTGAGCCATTACTATTCTCTACTCTTCTACAAGGTAAGGATAGACTGGTGAAATCCGCTTTGTCCACCCACTATGAGTATCTAAATAAATAGCCAGTCATGCACGGCGCTAATAAAAACCTGATGCTATCATCTGCTCCAAGGTGACAATTGCCCACTAGATAATATTTCGCACTGAACAATATAGTTTTAATGAACATGACCATATCATATCGCATCATTGACAGTTTGTGTAACAGGTCCTGCCGCTTTTGCTGGGTCCAATTCGGAATTATTATTCTGGAGCGATATCGGCTTCTTTCTGATTCCTAATTTGACTGATGGACTGAAGGTTTTATATTTCAAATACTTCATTGCACAATTTTGAAATACTTTGTCAATTATTTTTTTTTCACATGAGATCAAAATGTCACAGTGTGCAACAGAATTGTTTGCTGATTGAGTCGTTGCACAACACATCGTATATAAGCGTCAGATCTGACGTTCACAACCCTAACGTTGTCCAAAGAAAGGCGTTCCATGTCCATAATCGAGACATCATTCACAGGACACTATTGGCAAATTCAAGCAAGCTATAAGAGAGAAGAGTAGTACGGCGCTATCATCAAATGCAAACGCCTAATCCGTCATTATATATTCAGTTGCCGTCCATTTAAGAATTTCCCCGTCCATAATCCAAATGCCTAATACATATAACACGAAAAGCGCCAAATTAAAAAAAAACCTCATAGGATGCATAAACATAGTTTCCTGAAAGGGAAAAGTGAGCAACAGTTCTCCATGATGCTGGCAAGACCCCATGACGCTTCAAAAATATCAAATCCATATCACTGATCAGTATTCTTAATCCATATGATTTTCGCTGTAAAGTCGTTATTTAGAGAATGATCCATCTCTGTTACGCTTTGATTGAGCCTGTTCATATGAACATTATGAGGATTTTGAAGTACATGGGTTCATACGGCCTCTAAACGTACCCATGTTTAAGTGGAATTAGATATAAAACTCCAGTGATGTTGTTTCACGTACCGGGGCCCAGTAACGCCATAATGTATACGTGTTTCCCGGCATGAATGTCAATAATTCTTTGTACGGTCATGGAGGTGTGGGCGGTTTATCATTCGGTAATTTCACTGGGCATAGGATATCAGCGACATACCCATGCCTGTTATTACTTCATGTGCACCTTGTCAACTCGAACACGAATATATTATGACGTTTACTTATGTAATTTAGCCTCGGTACATGAAACAACTTTAGTGGAGTTTTATATGGACAGAATTATAAAACAATTTTTAAGGTCACTTGACTTTCGGAAATTCCAGTCACGTGACTGGTACGTCATCAAAGTGTTTCTACGGCGGTGAATGCATTGAAAGTTATACGGTTTACACCCACCCTTTATTATTATATGGCTAAGCAGAAAATAGTGTTCTAATATGGTCACTTTTATCATGCTATACTGCCTCTTCCAGAATATAAACTTGCAGGATGGCAGTCACGGCGTCCGACGATAGTTCATGAACAGGTCAAGGCTTGTTATGGGCCAGTACACCATCACTATGTACCATAGCGGGAGAGTCTGTGCAGATCAATGGAAAATTCCATGGGAAAGCCACTGGGGAGAATCTGTTCACAAACACTATCTTCAGCAATATCGTATATGTAGAACGGGATATGGGGATTTACCCTACGAGACCCCGTGGACCCAGGCTTTCGCCGTAGAGTAATGTGGGAAGGGAGCTCGCTTGCGCAACTGAAAGCAGAAGGCTGTACCCAGGACTAGAGATATGGAGGTTTCAACGGACTCAGACCTTTGCTCTAGGGCAGTGTGGGAAAGGGGAAATGTCTGCGCATGCGTACCCGATAGTGGATCTCTGTAACGAGAAGCAGAGGGATCAGAGACACCCAACGAGACGCCTGTGCCCTGGATTTCTCCCAAGGGTAATGTGATGAGGGAGGGGTATAGTTGCGCACGCGCAACCGGAAGTGGAACGCTATACCCAGAACCAGACGGCCTAGAGATATGGGGTCTCACTGCATAAGACGCCCTGAAGCAGGCTTTTGCCCTGCGTCAGCGTGGGGGGAGTAGGAGACGGATGGATTTTGTAACGGCTGTTATTGCAATCAGAACTGAGACCAATCGCCAGCTCCATGTGTTAATGATGTAGTCTGTATATATACTTATTAATACATGAGTATTCTATTTCGTACGGGTGATCATATAGCCCAATTAACACCAGTAACATCGATAACAACCCCATGTACGGATGGCTCGACTCCTCTCACTGAATATATTATTCATCACGCCACATTGCGGACAGCGGTAGAATCTGGGATGAGAGCTGCTCGACCAGCACAAGTGTACAAATGCGCCACAGTGGCCGATTTGGTTAAGGGCTTCAAGTTCAGGAGTCAGGTTTCTAACATCATTGCTTTCATCTTCTGACCCGAAGCGTGGGTTATTCACCGTTTGATCTTCCAGCAGACCGATCATTCTGGTCATACCCGCAGAGCCTGTGTCGATCCGGTCTATCTGAGAGGACCGCCTCCTGGGTTGTTTTTCTCCTTCACTCTTTCCAGCGCCCAGATATGTTGGCACACTGGTTTTCCTCATCCTGTTCGCAGGTCGCTCCGTCGACTTGTTTATTGGTGGGAGAGGATTGGAGCGTGTTACAGAAAGGGCGTTGTGGCCTGTAGACTGTTTATGCTCTCGTGACATTCGCACTGAAAATTCAAGAAATTCGGTTTTTCAGCTCATCACAATGAAAGGGGTTTTGTAATTTTAGCACTTGTCACATTTATTCGAGTCTATTTTTCAGGTATGCTTTGTTAGTGACGCCAGACATTTACTAAGCAACTTCATACGTGTGCGTTGATAGTTCAGATGTGGATACATGACGAATCTTGACTTAAGGGTACATGCGATATTTGAGATTATACCTACCATTTTGATCCCAGTTCCCGATGTCTTTATTAATATCACTTCTCCCCGCTCGGTTTCCGGTAGCAATATCTGGCTGCAGAGACGAAAATTCACCAGAATGTTATATCAATTGACCAATAATTGTTTACTTCACTCTATCGCTTTCAGCATCTATGTACTATCAAATGAATTTCACTATCACCACACAGAACTAGCGGTAAAATTTTCGAAGAATAATTTTCAATTAACCACGATGGTCTCCTGAGCAAAATACAGAGTTATGTATCCTAGCTTAAATCGTTTAAGAACAGTTTCCGTCACACCGGGATGACACTATGGGCCATGCCATTTAGAAATCAATGTATGAGTCTTTCGTGTATTCATGTTTCAATGAGTTATTGATGGCCCGTGCCTTTGACCATGACGCCAATCTTGCAACCCGACACAATGCCACCCCAAAATACATCGACTTACATGAAACAACGCAGATTTTCAACAATTTCCTGAATCCACAGTGACTTTGAACTTTCGATCTCAATAGGTTCCTTGTGTGCCATACGCTTGACGTATTCCGAAAGATTGATGACAATCCACAGTCCTAAACTTATGGTGTTCTATTTGTGCCAATTTTATCTCGCGCGTCGACTTGCAAAACTCGACGCGCGACGCGAAAAGTCGACGTCGCGTTTTAAAAGGCGATGTCGCGCGTCGGGTTTTATAACGTTAAAGACATAGCCCAAAATCGACGTCGTGTTTCAAAAGTCGACGACTTTTGCCCTATCTCTTAACATTGTAAAAGTCGACGCGCGGCGGAGAGGGCGACGTCGCCTTTCAAAATGCGACGTCGACTTTTCGCGTCACGCGTCGTGCGTCACCTTTTTAAAAAATCAAAACTCAACGCGCGACGGAAAAAGTCGACGTCGCCTTTTAAAAGGCGACGTCGCCCTCTCCGTCGCGCGTCGGGTTTTATAATGTTAAAGAGATAGGCCCTAACTCGACGTCGTGTTTCAAAAGTCGACGTCGACTTTTGCCCTATCTCCTAACATTGTAAAACTCGACGCGCGACGGAGAGGGCGACGTCACCTTTCAAAACGCGACGTCGACATTTTCCGTCGCGCGTCGACTTTCAAAAAGTCGACGCGCTGTCACGACTTATTATATTGCTGATTGATTTTCGATCACTGGTACCTGTGTTCCACAAAATGCACACCCCTCCATCGAGAAGACAATATGCATCTATTAGCTTGTCAATGTGTTAATATTTCGCCGGAATAATATGTAAATTAAATTCAAGTTTCCAATAATGAACCAAAAGCGCATGTAAGTAACAGTTTTGCAGGAGTAACAGTAACGACTGGAAAACAGAGGAAAAATAATTAATAGCTTGAGTAGCTCAATGGAAATGTGGGATCTTATATTCTGGAGACATCCTGATGATTGTCCCTTGATAAAACGCACCACGTTGCATGTTATCTCGAATCATAGAACCCTTTTTGATAGTGTCCATGAACAATATGGAATAAATGCTCCCCAGACATGCGCACTTTGGTAAACCAAAAGTCGACGCGCGACGCAATTGTCCGTCGCGCGTCGCGCGTCGACTTTTTGCAAAACGCAAAAGGCGACGTCGCGTTTTGAACGCGTCAAGTCGTCTTGTGTCCAGTCGAGTTGTCGAGTAACATCTATGAACTGGTGCACAATATACGGCTCCGTAAGAGGGCGACGTCGTCTTTTAAAACGCGACGTCGACTTTTCGCGTCGTGCGTCGACGCGCGAGATTAACTTGGCACAAATAGAACCCCATATAAACTGGAGTTATAACACAATGTTTTCGATAACTTCCTGATTTGGGGGTCACTGTGCTGTTGACAAATGACCTTTTGACCTCAATTTTTATACCTAACATCGGCTCGCATTAGCGAATTCACTCACCAAAACAGGCTTTTTAATGATTTCCTGGATCACAGTGACATTGATCTTTAACATTTTGACCCCAAGTTGGATACCTCCCACTAACGTATCTATTCGCCCAAAACAAAATAGACTTTTTATTTAAAAAAATCTGATTTTTGGCGTCACAGTGACCTTGACCTTTGACCGTTTGGCCTCAAGTTTGTTATGCGACTCGTTGTATTCTACTCCTATACACTCAAACAACAACAAATGGAAAAAGCCAGACACCTGTCCAGATATCTGTGGAGGCCCCAAGTAACAAGAAAAACTCATTGACACGCTGAAACTCCGGTAGAACAACCATATCTAACCCTGTCAGACAAGGGTGCGGGGCAAAATGACACTTATTTTATGCCACATCTGTGGAAACTAAACATTATTGAGAGCCAGATTATTGTATGGCTTAGTTTGAGCCAGGTTGCTCGAATATTGAAGCTGATCATCTTGAATACATTTAAAATGGCGGCACTCATTGTATTCTCGAACGAGTCCTCTAAAAAAAACTGATTTGTGACATATCCCTACCTTGAAGTGCATATTAACTCGCTTACACAAGTAATGATTTGTTGGGATATGGAGACAGGGTACATGATTGCATATGAGAAAACTAGGAAGGCTCTCAAAATAATTTTTAACTCTATCTGGTTTGAAAGGTTGGTGGCAGGGTGGGGGATCTCGTATCTCGGCAATAAAGGACAATGTAGAGTTGAAATCATAGACTGTCTAGTTTGTCAGATCTGGATGCATACGATCATGGGTAAATTCAACATGGTGGCAATATGCGTCTTTGAAAGACTGCGCTTTGGTTGTTTCGAAAATATCGACTGAGACATATAATGAAGGGAATCTTCAACGGTCTATAGACGCTCTTAAGATTCGGACATTCCACCACATTTTGACAGGAATGGTGTTAATTTTGTAAGAATGCTTACAGCGGTTAACAAGATATGGCAGGTCAAGTTCTCTCCAGATGAAATCATTTTCCTTTAAAATTCCGCCTTTGACATCATATACCTCATTTGCATATCTCAGCTTTCAATGAAAGTATTTTTTTTCCTGCGAAATTTGCAAATAGGTACCTCGAAACATTATTCATTCATTTTATTAATTTTTTTGTAAATAAATCCCAAATCGGTTACCATAGCAACAATATTTAAGCATTTACCTTAAAGGAGCATTATTAGTTGTCATATCAATACTTGAGCCTTGAGGGTATTTTGATAAATAGTATCGTATTTCCAAAATATCGAAAATGGCTTCCGAATGATGACGTCACTGTGACATCGTTTCTTGTAGATCCTGACCGAAATATATATCATGGAAAGTTTCAGCCCTCTACTCCCAGGGATAACGGTTGGGATCTACCCCAAATAGCCCAGGCCTGGCACGGTTAGTTACACTTTCACTTTCACTCAAGATCTGAATCATTACGAGTTAGTGCCAAGTAAATAGATACCGATTCTCGGTACATCCGATAACGAGCTGACACATTTCTCGGTGCGATTTGATCAGGAACAGCAGATAAAACTCGAATTCACTCTGAATATTTCTAGACGAACCGATAATTGCTCTGTCCAGTGTTCTACAATCTGCACTCGATTTGATTTGAACCGATAGATAGCGACAAAACAGATAGCACAGCACAGTGCATTTACAGAGAACTCAGTGCACTTAGGCACCGTTTCCAATTATCGTTCGCAAATGAATCGTTTATTTCGTCAAATTTTCTCGAAGTCGCGATTTTCCAAGGCGCGAGGGAATGGGTTTTTTTTCTTCAAAATAAACGATTCACTCGCGACCGCTGTTCGAATGGGGTTTTTTCTGTTGGCAATCGTTTTTCAATCGAGAAAATTTTCTCGAATAAAAAGCGATATCGCGATTCAATGGTTTTTTAATCGAGAAAATATAAGCGATTGAAAAAAAACGATTGAGGATTATAGCCGAAAGTAGTGCGGCAAGGTTCAGCCTGATTGACCCGCATACACGTACGAGTTTCTATATCCACTTCAGTCAGACTATAAGTTCGATCATTTTTTCTTCTTCCTTTTCCATTCTTCTTTGCCTTGTGTAAAACTAAAGCGTGTTTCAGTTCAGTTGGCGGTTATACAGATACGTTGAGGATATTGAAAGAAATTAAATAAATATATATATTTCTACATAGGAATAATGGTGAACGAAAAAAAACACATAATTATAACTTCATATTTACATTTATTTTGTACGGGACACAGGCCCGGATATGGTCAGATTGAGTCATTTGCACTTGCAATTTCATGTATTATTTTTAGTATTTCTGTGTTTTAAAGCTGGTATTCTTCCATATTTCTTGTGTAGTATTTTTCGTGAACGCTTTTGGCATCTTTGCGTGCTGAAATTTTGAGTTGATTCGTCAGATTTTCGCTGTTCGCGTGGTTGTTGTCCTAAGATCAGCATTTTCCTTGTGTAGATAGATGGCGCAGTAGTAGTATAAGTGGATTACAGGTCTCATTTTGACGAGTGCGCAGGTGTTTCTGCGCAGATTTGCGGCGGAAGTGCGGCGGGTCGGGGGATTCCCCAGTGGGGGTTTCCCCATGACGATCACGTGATCAAGGCATGTCTAGACTTGTTCTGGGTTGTACAGTTCTGCCACATGGAGGATGGGTACTACATTTCGCTGACGTCTAGTAATGCTAGTAATCTATGGGTGTTATTGGCTGTGGTGGGGTGGTGGGCTGGAGGTGGTGGGTTTAAGATGGCGGCTGTGGTTGGTGGGGGATGGAGGTGGTGGTGGGTTTAAGATGGCGGCTGTGGTTGGTGGTGGGTTGGATGGGCAAAAGATGGCGTGTGTTTGGTGGTGGGATTAGGAGAGTGGGGTTTAAGATGGCGGCTGTGGTTGGTGGGATGGAGGTGGTGGTGGGTTTAAGATGGCGGCTGTGGTTGGTGGGATGGAGGTGGTGGGTTTAAGATGGCGGCTGTGGTTGGTGGGATGGAGGTGGTGGTGGGTTTAAGATGGCGGATTGTAGAAAAACGTATAAAAGCAGGCGATTTTTAGGGGTGGGGTGTATTCATTGCACTACCCTGCGGAGCACTCTGACTGACCTGACCTGACCAGCCTACCTGCCTGCCTGCCTGACCTGACCTGACCTGACCTGACCAGCCAGCCAGCCTGCTTGCCTACCCGCTTGTATGAGACGAAAGCATGAGACGTGGAGAAGATTTTCCCTGGGACCCAGCAGTACCTCCGGTTGAAGTCTTGCCTGAAGACGAGCGTGTGAGGGAGGCCCGCACTCTTACACCGGACTGCACCCTATTGTTGTATCCCAAACGTGTGGAGCTCATCGATGACGACAGTAGGTGTTGGTGTACGTCTGAACCAGCGCGTGTCTCTTTATCACCGGAAGGCTGGACTACCTTGAAACGGGTGTTATTGGGTGACCTCGACGGTGATAGCATTCACCTGTGTGACGACGTCTACATTTTCCGCGGTCCCTATTTTGCTCGACTCCTCTGTCTCAAGCAAGGTGGTTTTACTCTGGACCCTGATCTATGGACAGCCTTGGAAGAAGTAATCCCCATGGTCGATGAAGTACTATCTCTATAGGAGCCACATAACCCATCAGAATACTGCGTATCACGGACTACACCCGTAGAGCTAGGCGCGCATGTGTGACCTGGTCTATAAAACACGTCCCTCTGGATCCTACACCTTCATTTCTACGGTTGCAGAGCCATGGCGGAGATCCAGCCCCATGCGACTCGCATTTTACAGCATGCCACCGTGGTGAATTCATTCATGGGTTACCGAGCAGTGGTCCGGTCCATGTTTGCAGATGGCGACGACAACGAGGGACGACGCCAGATCCTGAACGAGTTCACAGAAGCGGTCCTCCACAGAGTGCACTCGATGGAGAGGCGTGGCATCACTCACCACTACTGGACTATGACAGCCATCCTTGATGCTCGGGCTATGGACCACGAGCGCTCACGCCGGAACCAGCACCGGCTGGTTGGCCTCATACTAGTCTGTGCCCTATTGACCCTGGCGCTGTGATATTGACACTATAAATACCAGGGTCAGACAGAGTGTGTGTCATTCACCGTTCGACATTGGAGCAAGCATGTCATCCGTCCTACGAGCCATCCTGCCCCTTACACCCCAGGTGGGGTTACACGTGTATGAAGATAAAGTCACCCTGGTGGAAGACTGTGGAGCTATTTGCTGGGCGCCCGCTGAGATCGTATCGAATACGGTGACGCTACAGCGTGACGGCTGGACCAAATTTAAACGGGTGTTGAGCGGCGAGCTCGATGGACACCTCATCCACATAGACAATGCCATCTACGTATACCGTGGGCCTTTCTTCGCACGCCTGGGCCGCTACCAAAACCCTACGCGAGGCTTCACCCTAGACCCCGATCTGTGGACAGCCTTGGAGAAAGTGGTGCCTATTGTGGACCAGCTGTTTACACCGGACGAACGATCATCAGACGAGTTGGCGTGGGCTCGTGCTATTGAGGACGCGCTGGCTGAACCCCATGAACAACAACTACATGAACCCGACGACGACGAGGCCATTGATTACCCGGCTGAACTGAGTCAACACAACGGTGGTAGAAACTTGTTATAAATAAACCATACTCTCCGGGTCCATCATCATTGTGTCACCATGAAGCGCTGGGAGAAGGTGTTGGATAACTTATACTACAGTCCCGACAGTCCGGCGGCCTATAGTGCATTGTCGGCTCTCTATCGAGCGGCCAAACCCCAGGGGATACAACGTGCTCGAGTCCGAGATTGGTTAAGAAAACAAGACACCTATACCTTACATCGAGCTGTCCGTCGCCATTTTCTACGGAACCGGGTCATCGTGGGAGGAATAGATGCCCAGTGGCAAGCGGATTTGGTCGATATGAGCGCCCTTGCCAAACACAACGATGGGAATCGGTATATCTTGACGTGCATCGATATCCTGTCGAAGTATGCGTGGGTGGTACCACCATCGGACGAAAACGGGGGCGAATCTCATAGCGGCATTCCCAAAGACATCTTCAAGAGACCAGACTTGAAGCCTTTGTATTGCAAACCGACAGAGAGCACAAGAATTCCCTCAACGAACCATTCAAAAAGCCTTTTCACAAAGCCCAGAAGGTGTTTTTCTTTCCCTTTTTGTACAACGAGACCAAGGCATCCGTGGTGGAA